>PVJA010026302.1:0-29811 GCA_004027025.1 Myocastor coypus | reverse complement strand
TCCCCTTCCCTCCCTTCCCCTCTCCTCCCCTTCCCTTCCCTTCCCTTCCCTTCCCCTCTCTACTCTTGTCTCTCCTCTCTCCCCTCTCCCTTTTCACCTCCCTCCCCTCTCTCTTCTTTCCTCTCTCTTCTCTCCCCTCTCCTCTCTCTTCTCTTCTCACCCCTCTCCTTTCACCTCTCTCCCCTTTTCCCTCTCTCTTCTCTACCCCCTCTCTCCTGTTTGTTCTCCTCTCTCTTTCTCTCTCTCACCCTTCCTCTCTCTCTCTCTCTCTCTCTCTCTCTCTCTCATCCCCCTCTTCCTGAGAACCACGAAGCAAGAAGCAAGCAGCCTCCTTCACCACAGACCCTGCCATGGCATTCTGTCTTGCTGGATAGGCATAGGGCCATAGGGACAAATGAACAAGTGAGCATGAAGGAAGCCCTGAAACTGTAACTTTGAATAAACCTTTTCTCCTTGTGAGTTTATTTAAAGCTTTTGGTTACAGTGATGCAAAGCTAGCCAACACACTGCCTTTTACTCAAAATTGAGACTCTGTGAAAGCCAGAATCAGTCCAGTCAGATTGAGATGCTTTCAGAAGAAATGCAATGGTACTATTCTTTGTGCTCCTATTCTCCTAATGGCTTGTGATGCTTACCTTGGTGCACTGTTGTAGCCTCCCTGCAACCTGTCTTCAGCAGCTAAGAGTGATATATATATATATATATATATATATATATATATATATATATTTTTTTTTTTTTTTTTCTTTTTCTTTTTCTTTTTTTAAATGTACCTAGTACAGGGTCTACAGGGTCTCGCTAAGTAGATGGGCCTTGTAGTGATTCTCCTGCCTCCAGCCTCCCAAGCACTGGGTTATAGCCTCATGCCACCACACCCAGTCTCACCCTGGGGCAGGCCAGCATGGCATGTTAGGGATTGAACTACAGCTGCTGCACTCTGCCTAAGCAGGCACTTTAATCTGCTGAGCTATCTGGTCATCCCTAGGAGTGGTATCTTTGAGGGTGTTCACTTCTGCCCTATGTTAACTCTTGGTTGTGTCCTGATTTCTAATTTCACTGTTAAGTAGGAAGCGAACCACTTTAATTTATTTAGAAAGATGAGTGATGTCACACAACATGGAACTTAAGAACTGCTACGGAGGTTTAAAAACTAATTTTGCGACCTGGCAAAAAACATTTCAGAGAGAGGAAGTAGCAAGAGTGAAAGCTGTGAGAGGTAGATGTGCAGGCTTGGAGAAGAAATGGCCAGGAGCCGGGGTCTCCCTCGAGACAGCTGGTCAGTGCACCTAGGTGTTGGTGGTGAGGCGATTGGTTGCGAGGGCCAGTGGAAGGCAGTTCCGGAGGGTAAGGAGGCCAGTGAGGCAGAAGAGACCCTGCGCCAGGTGGCCCATGGTTGCATGGGAAGGAAGACCGGCTGTGAAGCCATGGCGGGAGGGGCAGAGCTTCAGCCTGAGTGGCTGCTGCGCGCTGCATTGCTCACGGAGAAGGAGAGGCTCAGGGAGGCAGGCAACTCTCCAGCAAGGCTGATGAAGAAAAGTAGGGCACCAGTGTGCCCAGCTCCAAGATGGGCATAATCGCTGCGCGGTGCAAACACGCAGTAATGAAATAAACAAATAACACAAATCTGTACGGTACAACTGTGATAACTGGAAATGAGATAGATTATTTTTTAAATGTTGAAGGAGAATTTTAAGTGAATTTCCTTTATCTGAAAAGCTTTTGAAAAGAAGACATATTTTTGAATTTGAGATTTTTTTCAACTTTTGAACTAGAGGTACAGACTACAAATAATGAGAGATCCTGGGGACGGAAAGCATGAATTCACTTATGCTTCATACATTCCTCGCCTGCATAGCTGGTGGTGGCTTTATATAATGATTTTGATAATTATTTCCTTGAAACAAAATTTCACAGTGTGTGATTTTTCACTGTGGTATCATGGTGGTGTTCAAATGTTTCCAGATTTCATAGCATTTTGTATTTCATGTTTTCAGGTGGGGAATGATTCTGTCTGTACAACTCAATGCATTTTAGTAAACTAAGACAAAAAGAAAACATAGGAAAAATGTCAAAATGGGCAGAATGCAAATTAAAAGGTAGAAAAAAAATGAATGATTACACTTGAAATGATTTCAGCAATTGCCTCTTTCCAGTTGTACATAGAACATAAACTTTAGTGTCATCTAAGCAAATATATTTCTAGGCCTAGCTTGTTTCATAAGTGAACTTTGCTAATTTTAGGAGACACATAATTTCTTGTAATATTTTCAAAGAGTAGAAGATGAGGGACTGGGGAGATAGCTTGGTAGAATAAGTGCCTGCTTGGCAAGCGCAGGTACTGAGTTCAATCCCCGGTAATGCAAAGCAAATGAACACACAATCAATCAAGAAGTAGAATATGAGAGGAGACTGAGCACTTTGCTAAGGTGTAGGGAGAGTACCCGTTCCTTCTTCTCTGTTTGCCATCTTAAATGCTGAGTCACGGCTCCTAAAAATTGCTTGGACTCTGACCCCAGACCAGCCCCATCTTCAGATGCATTAAGTATCTTGGGTGATGCTGACTTCATGTAATGAGGTGCTGGACTCTGGAGTGACACAGCTGTGGTGAGGGAATCCTGGGACTGATGATGGCGGTGTAGGAGAAAGGCTATGAGCTTGTCATTACTAGACGTGTGTGTGTGTGTCTGTGTGCACACGCGTGTATTACTGGGAACTGAACTTAGGTCTTTCACACCGAGCTACAGTTCCAGACTTTTAAATCTTTCATTTTGAGGCCAAGTTTTGTTATATTACACAGATGACTAGGCTGGGCCCCAACTTGCAAGCCTCCTCATTCAATCTCCTTTGCTGAACTCTTGGTGCAAAGGACAACTAAAAACAGTGTGTTTACGTCCAGAAACAAATGTGGGCCCTTTCTCTGGAGCCCTCCTCGAGGAGATTCTTGATGAAGAGATGTGTGAGTTTCCCTGTCCCCCCCTGGGCCCTCGGCTGGTCAGAGCCCCCCTCTTCTGCCTGTGGAAGCGTGAGGCATGGAGTCTGCACACTGCGCCTACAAGCCTGCTTTCACCCTGTCCCCACAATGACTGCCGCTGACCACCTACATGTTCCTTGGGGTTCTCTTGCCACCTTTCCACTCTCTCCCTGCGACACCCGCTTCTCTCATGCCTTAAAAATGAGGTGCGCAAAGGGTTTGGGCTGCTTCCCACCATCTGGGTTTATTAAAATAATAAAAAAAAAAAACAGAGTGGCAAATGAGAAATTTGAAAGGTCTGTGGAGTGACTGGAGAGGCATAGCAAAGTCTCAGTGCACTTTTAAAAGGTGGAGTGGCCATCTGGCCTGGCAGAGACGGTCTCTTTACACGTCCACTGGCATAGGGCTGAAGTCATTTACCATTAAGTTCTATTTGAATAAAATGGTAGCAGACATTTAGGTAATATTACAGGGCAATAAATGTTTAAGAGCCTTGAGGGTACGGGCTTTCCAGGGGTAGTTCAGATCCAGATGCTAAAAATACTTTACGTCTCTGTGTGCATATATGTAACCTCGTCAGACTTCTGACTTTTGCTCACATAATGGAAGATTTTTCTCCCCCCTCCCTTTTCTTTCACATTCTGAATTGTTTAAGAGTTTCCTGGCTACAGTCCCTTCACCCTCCCCTTCTCCCTCTCTTTTTAAACTACATTGAGTAGAAGAAGCATGAGGGAAATGTAGTTAAAATTCAAAATGCTTCCCCTTTATCATTACCATGAATCAACACAATAAATGAGCCCCTTCAGAGCACGGTAATAAGAATTTGATAAATCATCAGCCAAAAATTAACTAGATGTCAAAACAATCTTTGGGAAGTGTGATGGATTAGGGGTGATAGCGGCAATTAATCTCCCAGCACGAGTTCACCAGAGAGACACAATGTAAGGAGATGGATGGGGGAATTCAGGCCTCACAAGGTCAGGATACTTCTGAAAGGAGCAAAGGAGCAGGTGGAGAGAGAGGGAGGGAGGGAGGGAGGGACAGACAGAGACACACAGAGAGAGAGAGAGAGAGAGAGAGAGAGAGAGAGAGAGAGAGAGAGAGCGAACTGTCTGAGTCTGCAGTACCCAGACACCCAGCAGCTGAGCTAGAGGTCAGTACATGCCTTTGAAAAGCTCTGGCTCCAGCTGCTCTCTGATGAGGCAGGCACTTTTCCTCTTGTTCTAATAAATGCCACAAGTCAGCTCCTGGGGCTCAACACGTGCCTCTGGGAGGGAAAAGTTGGAGGGCTTCATTAGAGATCTGGTCAGCTCCTGGTAACTGGCAGCTAGGAAGGGGGGAGGGGGGCTGCAAAAGCTGGGTGGAGAGAGGGGAGGGAGACTCTGAAGCAGTGTCAGGAGGAGCCAGCACAGTCACGAGATCAGGTCTGGACAGCCCAGGGCATGGGCCTGGGGTACACGATGGGCATACAGACAGGGGTGGGACAGCCCCTGCCGGCACCAAGCCCATAAATCTCCTTCCTCTCCATGGGGCTGCCTCTGTCATTGATTTATTTTTAGCAGAGTTCATAGTACTGGAAGAAACAGTGATTGGAGGAGGATGTAGGAAAGGTCCTCTGTTTGCTTCCGTGGCAAGGCTGGGTCCTGGGGCCAGGCCCCGTCTCTGAATTCCCAGAGCACAGCCCAGGACTGAGACTTGATGGCACACTGGGGATGGAGGGGTGGCAGTGAGAGGAGCAGGAAGGAGGGAAGGAAGAGGGCACAGAGCTCTGCTCAGCGAGAGGATCAGATCATAAACCATGCCAGGAAACTTTCCTAATGAGAAGAGGTCCTCCGGGGCTGGGTCACGGCTGCCATATTTGGGGTGGAGGCATTGGCAAGAGCCTGGGTGCTAACATTCCTGGGTCACTTTTTTTCTTCCCAAGGGAAATATAGTTCTTTCTTACTAAAGATTCCTCCAAGATTCATCTCAGGAGGCCTTTGATCCTGCTTCTGATAACGCTGCTAAGTGCTTTCTGGCTACCTTTCTAAGAGCCATAAAGCAATCATAATGCTTGATGACCGTACAACACATTTTTGTTTATAAAGCTCAGTGAGAATGCAGGTCTTCCCCAGGGAAATTGATATTTTTGTGACACATCTTCCTTGCACACAAGGGAGTCTATTCAGTCTATTCTTGGAGACAAAAAGTTAGGCTAGAATAGTTAAAAGATGGGTGAATTATTACTAATGTGATAACAAAGGAAAGGACCCCTACAGATTCCCCAGGGTAGCTACTGATGACTTCAGCTTTACCTCGGAGGGCCTTTTCACTTTCGGATTCTCTGGCTATCGTGTTGATGATGTGTTCAAGAAGCTGGGTCACTTGATATTCTTTCTAATCAAAGCCCAAAGCTCAACTGTCTGGAGTCAACACATTTTCAGAGGAGAGGAAGGATGGGGACCTGGTTTCAAGAAGCTCATAACCCCCAGAGAACAGATGTTCCCCTGTGACTGTAGCTTAGCTTTCAATTGTTTTGCAAAGGTTCACATGGCAAAAGGTTGATTCTCAAGTCAGTGGAGCCTGTAGGAGGTGAGGCTTCATGAGAGGTCCTCGGGTCACCAGAAGCGTGTCCTCCTGGGATCTGTGGGGCCCCATCTCTTCTTCTTCCTTTGCTTTTATCCCCAAGCACAAGGTGAGCAGTTTTGCTCTATTCCCACCATGCTGTGTTGCCTTGTTTTAGCCCTAAGCAACTGGGCCAGTCAACCATGGACTGAAACCTCCACAACTGTGAGCAAAAATGAACTTTTCTTTTCAAGTTAATAGATATACAGCATTTGCTATACTAATGGGAAGCTAACTAGTACAGTTGCTGCTCACTAGCTGGGGACATTGAGCTGGTTATTTAATCACTTCTGATATAAGCTTAGTTTTCTCATCTGAAAAGGGAAGTAACAATCATTCCAATTCATAAGACTGCATGACTGCTGTGACAGGCCATCAAAATGTCAGTTAATAACAAATGTTAAACAATGCATTAAGTGTGTGTAAACATTCCTACTAGTCAAAAACTTGTGCGTTCTGCTGTGATTATGACTTCCTTATAAGATCCATGAGCTAAATATTTTAAAATCAAGACTTGGTGGCTCTCACTCTGTGCCACAAAGCAAGTGGAAGGAAACCTCACAGCACCAAGGTAAAGGGACTAGCACAGGCCATCTGGTTGGCCCTCTGGTGGAAGACCCAAGAGTGTTACCCTATTTTTCACAGCAGTCTTGAACCACTGCCCTGCTTGCTCTGCTCTGGCAGCCTCCTCAGGAAGGATTTGTTGTCTAGCTTTCATACAGCACCCTGAGTTTCCAACTACCTTCTCATAAATTGTCTTTCTGTCATGAGAACTAGGGTTAACCTGGTCCAATCACTCTTCTCTTTCCCCTTCCTTCAAGCAAGGATTGGTGTGAGGGACTCTGGATTCTTTGGGCATGATGGAAACATGCTCTTCATGTTTATACCTGTTTATTTTTCTTACTGGCCTGGACTTTGCAGAAGTCTCTCTCCAACTTCTGTGTACAGGGCAAAGTCAGTGGGGTGCTCTCTCCTCCATGAGGAGCTAGAGTGAGTGCCAATTGGTTCATAAGAGACAAAGCATCTCTTTGGAGTAGATGGGTCTGGGTGATCCATTTCACTGTGCTCAACATAGCTTTTAGGATTTCAATAGACATTCTGTGCCTGCAGTGTCAGTATAGTTGAAAGACATCAAATCTTGTCCAAAAACTAGCCATGGTTATATGTTCTGTCAACACCACAATCATTGATACTCATCTACAGTAGACACACTTACGTATCACATAGTGCAGATACACAGTCATATCTGGAATCACAAACGGAGATTCACAGGGCAAGATGCACACAGATCCACACAAAGTCATGAGCTTATTTGGACATACACAGGTACAAGAACAATGTCCAGCAGAGACTTGCAGAGCTGCACACCTTGTTGGGTTGTGAGAAAGACTCTCTTCCTTGGGAACTGATTTAGGGATAAGTTTCTCAAGGAAAGGCTCTGGGCACCACCACTAACCCTTTATCCAAGTCCCGAGTGCTGCTGTGGATGAGCTAATTCCTATCTTACTGACCCCATCAGGGACTGGGCCTCAGTGGACAGGTGTGCAACCAAGGGATCAATCAGAAATTGATGGCAGATACAGTGTTATGGGTTCAAGTTTTCACTTTTCCTTTCCCCAAAAGGATCCTTGTGATCCTCAGCTCCATTAATTCAGAATGTGCCTGAATTTGGGCATAGAGGTGATGCAGAGAGAATTAAGATGGGGATGAAGCTGGACTTGGTGGCACATTCTTATAATTTCAGCACTCTGGGAGGCTGAGGCAGGAGTATCAGAGCATAACAGTTTCCAGTCTGGTTTGGGCAACACAGTGGCTTAGGGAGACCGTATGTCAAAGTAAAAACTAAAAAGGTTTGGATTCTCTCTTCAGAACCATGAAAGGAAGGAAGGGAGGAAGGATGGAAGAGAAGGAGGGAGGAACAGAGAGAGGGAGAGAGAGAGAGAGGAGGAAGAGGAGGAAATGGAAGGGAAGGGAACGAGAGGAAAAGGAAGGAAGATAGAGCCCAGGTTGCACTGGCACAGGTTGAGTCCCTGATCCAGTGAGTTGCTTGGGGAGCAGCTCTGAAAGAGCAGCAGAGAGGAAAGGAGGCAACTGCAGGCTGAGAAGCGCTCAGGGCTGTCTGCACACTGTGTGAAGCTTCAGGCACAAGGAGGAGCCCTCCCGGAAGGCTTAGGAAGGGCATGGCCCGACCAAAGCCGTGACTTCAAGCTTTCAGCCTCCAGCATGTTCTTCCTGTTGGCTAAGCCACTCAGTGATACTGGCTTGAGGCAGCTCCAGGAAACCAGCACATGTGCATGATTTGAAGAAGAAAGTAGGGTGTGTGTAATATCTTACTGTAAGCTGTATTTGGAAAATCAAGAGTAAAGTTTCTTGTTCTGGAAAAACAAAGATCCAAAGAAGAATGATCCTCCAGTAAGTAGAGGACAGAAGGCCCTCAGCTCGGACCCTCTGGTGTTTCTGTGTGTCACGTGTCATGGCCAGGAAGCTGAAGGCCTTGTGGCAGCTTCTAAGTCCAGTTGGCCCTGTCCCTGCTTCCCTCTGAAGTGACTTCCTGTCCCAGGTTCCTATGACAGTGGCCTTCTCCTTTCCCTCTTCTTCAGACCCTCCAGGCCAGCTCCAGCTCCCTGTCCTTGGATAAGCACTCCCAGACTGGAGTCTGTCCCAGACAGCATCTGTACATCCTGCCACTCTTTGCTCCAATGTCACTTTCTCAGTGAGTCCTGACACCTCCAAGCCACCTACCTCACCTCTTCTTCCTATATCCATCACACTCACACCTTCTGGCCTACTTTGCATATGTGTTGTGTGTCTTCCATGCTCACGTTGGCTCTAAAGATGAGGACACTCTGTTGTTGTTGCTTCGTTTTTCTGTCTTACTACCTACTGCATGCCCAGGTTAGTGTTTCACATAGTATGTGGAATAAGGAGGTACTCAGTAAGTACATCTTTGTCAATGAATAAAAATTTGTGTATCTCCCTGTGGACAGTGTCAAGCTCATCTTTAATATTTGCTTGAAGAGGAAATTGATTTAAATATCTGTGAAACACAGGACTAGAAGACCTGTAGGCTGGGATGGGGGGCTGTCCAGGTCATGAAGGGGGTCTTGAGCTGTGGCTCAAGGAGGCTCATATCTAAAGGACAGATAAACCCAGCCCCTGCTTGGCACCCAGTTCACGGTATTTTGGGAAGATGAAAGAGACCATGAACTTGAAAGTTCTCTGAGGTCCTTAAATCAAAGCCATACTATGGTAATGCATTGTTATTACATAAGCTGAACCCCAGAAGTACATCAGGAAGTGGCTGAACTGAACCCAGCCAGGCTTGGAGCAATTTTATTCCCCCCAAAATGTAATAGCGTAACCTACAAAGCTAACCTACAAAGCATTTTTTTTCACGTCTCTGTTCTTACCAAGTGTTCCTACCTCCTGAATTTCACAGGTGCTATCATTTTATTTTTCCTAGATGGCAAGCAGATCCATGATTTAAATTTCTGGATGGGGCAGAGTCAGCCTCACCACCACCACCCAGAGACCTCTGTGCCTGCCCATCCACCGCCACCCACCAGGGACACAGAACATACAGGCTGGATAAAAACAAGCTGGTGCAGAAGGCCAAACTGGCCAAGCAGGCTGAGCAATTCAGTGACATGGGCAGCCTGCATGAAGTCTCTAATTGAGCAAGGCACTGAATTATCTAATGAGGAGAGGAACCTTCTCTTTGTTGCTTATAAAAATGTTGTAGGAGCCCTTAGGCCATCTTGGAGGGTTATGTCAAGTGTTGAGCAAAAGATGGAGAAAAAGCGGCAGATAGCTTGAGAATATAGAGAGAAAATTGAGGCAGAGCTAAAGGATATCTGCAATGACTGTCTCTTTTGCAAAAGTGCTTGATCCCCAGTGCTTCACAAGCAGAGAGCAAAGTCTTTTATTTGAAAATGAAAGAAGACTACTACCACTGCTTGGCTGGTGTTGCTGATGGTGATTACTCAGCTATAAAGAGTGATAAACTAGAAGCCTTCATATATAAATGGATGTATCTTGAACATATACTCATAAGTGAAATAAACCAGACCTACACGTGTAAATGTCATAAAGGCTCCCTAGTGTAAGAACTCAAAAGAAGAAAATAAAAGTGGAGAGGCATAACACAGCTGAATGGAAATCAAGGACTTAAGGGTTAAACAATGAAGAGATTGCAAGCAGAAAAGATAGGAAGCATGGCAGGGGCAAAGCCATGCACTTATGTACACAGGATGAATTAGATAATGGTCCCAAGAACTTGCAAAAGGTTTTTGATACTGAGAATAGCAATGTGTAACAGTAAAAATATGCTTGGAATGCCAAAAAAAAAAAAAAAAAAAAAAAAAAAAAAAAAAAAAAAAAAAAAAAAAAAAAAAAAAAAAAAAAAAAAAAAAAAAAGATAATAAGAAAGAGATAGTGGCTCAGTCACAATAAGCATACCGAGAAGCTTTTGAAATCAGCAAAAAGAAATGCAATCAACGCACCCTATCAGATTGGGTCTGGCTCTTAACTTCTCCATGTTCTATTACGAGATTCTGAACTCTCCAGAGAAAACTTGTTCTTTGGCAAAAACAGCTTTGAAGAAGGCATGGCTGAACTTGGTACATTAAGTGAAAAGCTAATAATGCAAGCACTGAGAGACAACTTGATGCTGGGGAAGTCTACCTGAGGAGATGGAGATGAAGTAGGTGAAGGAGGGGAAAATGAACTGGCCTTCCAAATTTTGTCTGTCTCATTCTAAAATTTACACAGTAGACCATTTGTCACTCATGCTGTCCTACAAGTAGTCTTTTGTTTATGGTCTATGACAGGCTTATGTTACTTCTGTTTGAATTTCTATATTTCCCATGTGGTTTTATGTTTAATATCAGGGGAGTAGAACCAGTTAATACCTGAAGTATTACCTGTTTTCATCTTGAGATGGCCAATATGGGGAAGTGGGATTTTTATGCAAGTTAAAATTGTTCATCATAGTACTTTTGGTACATTGTGGCTTCATAAGGACCAGTATTAAAACTGCTTCCATGTCTAAGCAAGGAAAACTGGCTGTGCATTGATTTGTCCTGGTGGGGAGTAAAAGGGATCATTGTGTCCAGATACCGCTGTACTTATTGTGGGTACTTTAAAGATTGGAGGGCCTCTGAGGCTGAGGTAAAGATAGATACCCCACGGGTCCTTCAGGTGTGGAGCCCACGTTCAGGGAGTAGGCAGTCTCAGCGTGCACATCTGTGCCTGCAGCTGCAGGGGTGTTCCTTCAGACCAAGTCATCGCCCATTTACTCTGGATGAGGGCAGAAATGGTTCCCATTCCACTATTTGTAAAGTCACCTACTGCTTGCTTTCATTATTTTTGCTACACATTTTATTGGTATTTAAATGTTTTAAGCAACCTAAGAATAAATGTAAAAGTAAAGATGGAGTAAAAATGAATTACTTAGTATTCATTACTTCATGTATGTCATGCATAGCAGTAAACAAACAGAAATCAATGTATTTAACTTTTTAAGGCTTTTTTGCTATTGTGATTTTTTTTTTTCTGATACTTGCCTAACATGCATGTGCTATAAAAATAGTTAATGGGGAAATAACTTGAGATGATGGTCAGCTTTGTTTAATGTCTTAAGAAATTTTCATGAATAATCTAAGCATAATTTTTAAGAACATATGTATTAAGTTCATGTAAATGGAATAAAAGGCTTTGTTTTGTTTTTGTTTTTGTCTTTTTGAGACAGAGTCTCGCTATGTAGTTCAGGCAGGCCTTGAACTCACTTTTGTAGCCCAGGCTGGTCTCGAACTCTCACTGATCCTCCTGCCTCAGCCTCCCAAGTGTTGGGATTACAGGCATGTGCCACCACACCTGGCTAATGGAATAAAAGTTTTATGAATGAAAGAAAATGTTCTGGATGGTACTGAGGAGTTAGTGTGTACAAATCACCAGGCCAAGAAAATGCCTCCAGAGTATCTGTCTCTGTCTCTGTCTCTGTCTGTCTCTGTCTCTGTCTCTGTATCTCTGTCTTTGTCTCTGTCTCTCTATCTCTGACTCTCTGTGTCTGTCTGTCTGTCTGTCTGCCTGTCTGCCTGCCTGCCTGCCTGCCTGCCTGCCTGTCTGTCTGTCTGTCTGTCTGTCTTTCTCTCTCTCTCCTCTCTTCTCTCTCTTTCCCAAACACAGGTTCCTACCACAGGGAATAAAATGTATTACTGAGAACAAATGTCTGCACATTTAATTATGTCAAATCCTAAAGCATTTTTTGGTTGCATATTTAAAGCATTTGTCATTGTACAGGGGATGCTAAAAATTGAACTATGTGATACTACTTCATCTTAAGGGCAGTAAATGTGCTTGGACAATAGTTGTTAATGTCAGATGTACTGCTTAGAGATTCCAATGCTGCTCATTCTTCCTTTGAGTATTTCTCATGCTGTTGAGTGCCCTCTGCTGTCTGCAAAATCTGCCTGTGTACTTGTATTACATGAGGACAGTTTCACGTTTTTATTTTCCCTTAAACTGATTTTAGTATAAGTGTTGGCTTTCACCTGTTATCATTCTGTATGCTAGTAGGATTCTGTTCGATGGCTCTGGCTGGGTCCTCTACTCGTTTGGTGAAAACTGTTAACAAGCTATTAACTTGCACAAGTCAACTTTGTATTTCCTGATCCTGTCTTCAGAATAGGCTTTCTGGACCACTGGCTCTGGAAAGGGTGGAGTGAGAGAACAGAGAAGATTAGAGAAGATGTGTCATGTGTAAAGAAGAAAGCTAACATACCACCAAGGACTTCAAGATTAAATGTAAATGGCTTGGAATTCTGTGGCTAAATTCCATAGATAAATACCTAGTCTTTTGCTTTTACATTTTAGAACTTTCTGTTAAATAAGCCAAAGATATTAAAAATTTATCTTTTCATAGCTACTATTATTTAAAATATTTATATCTTGGGAAAAATAATGGTGTAGAAGTAGCTTACACTCTAGAAGCAAGATCTGAATTTAAATGTATCTAATGTTTTCCCCTTTGTCAACTTTCAGATATGAGATAAGAAATTCTATTATCTTTTGTTTCCATACCTATAAGAAAATGACATCTATCCCATAGAATCTCCACCTGTGGGATCCATAGAATCATTTCAAGGATCAAGTGAGAAGTTGCAAACAAAATTATTCAAGAAGCTGAAGTATCAAGGGAGTATATACATATATTTGCATTTTCCCCGTTATGTTTCATTCTAGTTCCAAGCTCTAACCACATTCCTATTTCTAAGTTCAAATAAAAGATTGCTTGGTTATCTTTTTTTCTTTTACATGATACTATCCTAGCTTCTTGGTTGGGAAGAGAGAAGGAAAGAAAGACGGACAAGTGGGGGAAAGAGCACTACAGGACACCTGCAATTCTTATTATTTTGTTATTTATTACTGCTAAAGATGTGAACAAGAGTACATCACCGCACAATATATTGTCCTTCACTAAGAAAGACGTAACATAGGCTCCCATAACTTAAAATACACCCACTCTAGTGAAAAAATAAGGAAAAGCCACTTATTGGGAACAGATATCATAGGCTTCCAGTTTTATCAATATTATGCAAAATTTTTGTTTTATTAACATTTAAGTATGGGAAAACATAATGTCTCCTGAATTGCACTGGTAAGTCACAATGTTCCATGTTTATTCTTTCATTTCCTGTGGCCTTAAAAGTTCAGTGCATTTGCTATGAAACTAGTGTAACTTGGAGATCAGTATGTGTTCCTCTTCTGCTTTGAGGGTCAGTCAGAACACAGAAGACAGCTCTCATCGACACATAGTAAGGTTCCCCTGCCTTGTACCTTCTCCTGAAGATGCCCCTGGCAACCTGATGCTTGCCTTTAGACGCACCTCAGCTATTAGATCAGGCTTATACACTTTTAGACATCTGATGGAACACAGTCGTTCTCAGTGAGAGTGGCCGAGCTTTCCGCCTGTGGAGCCCTGAGCCCTTCCCCAGCCTGGGCCATTGGAGAAGTGGCTGGTGGTTGGAAGCAGGGCTCTAGCTGGGATCCTGGCTCCAGTGCCTTGTGCACACATGAGCTCTCTGCTCTTTCAGCATGTTTACCAGAATGATAGAATTCAAGGGATGATGTTAGATGGGAAGAAAATCTGGGCCCATGTTCACCTTTATTTCAGCTCATCTCAATCTTTATAAAGCCACTAAGATGAAACAATCAGCTGAGACTTGACAGGAGATTTTGTACTATGCTGGTATTCATCAGTGACATGCAGAAGGACAATTCTTTTAACTTTGAGGATCAGGATCAGTGTTTTAAGCACATTGTTTACATATTATATCGAGTTCAATTCATAGCATCAAACCAAATTATTTGTGAAAAGTCAATGGTATTATATTACAATCATCAGGGGGTAGAAAATATCAATACAGTTGTTAATGGTAGAAAAGTCAGTCTCCCATTCTTATATATTAAAATGTCACTGAAGTCATTTTAATGATACATAAATATCTGTCTTTTTGAGATCATATACACTGTACGATTTAAACATAGAGTGAAAGTTTAAATTTAAGAAGTTTATTACAGTATTAGGCATATTGCCATTGATAGCCCTCAAAATACTCTCCTTTGCTTTGAACACTCTATCTTATTATTCTTGCCACCATATTCAGTCCCATTATTCTGGTTGTCACCATATATGGTGACAGTTTTTGACAACTGCCATCCAAATGAAAGGCAGGGTTGTGAAAACATCATGGTATGACCTTAGCTACTTTATTTACCTCCCCTGACACCATTGTGACTTCTGGCTCTTGACCAAAGCCAAAAGGACCCTAAAGGTAAAAGCGTGGAATGATTTCAGAATTTTGAGGACGCCAGGATAGAGTGACTAACAGCACTCCTAGAAGAGGCCTTCCAGTGCCACATCAGAATGTGGCAAGACTGAGGGACAAGTGCATGTGAGACTGAGTGGGTATGTTGATGGACGTTAATGACAAATTACCTTTCATTGAGTTACTTTTTTTAAAAAGTTTAAATTTTTATCATTTTTTGATCATGTCTTTTTTCTTTATTATTTAGTTTTATTCATAACTATAAACTTAACTCTGCAGTCCAGGTTCATTTGGAAGGGAGCAAGGAATATATGGAACCCGAAGACATGTGGTAAGAGCAGAGGTGATGGGACATTTTGAGCAGGTAGGGCGCAGGGTGCTCTCCTGAGCTAGAGGAATGATCTGGTCTGGTGGTGGCAATACACACCAATCACCCACATTAGAGCTGTCCACAGTCGGTGATGGTGATCTTCTTGCTGGCCTTGCCATTCCTGAACTTGAAGCACTCCAAGGCCTCCACCGTGTTCATGTCCACTTTCACCTTCCTGAAGACATATGCCTGCCATTTAGCCACTCGTTCTTGGCAGTGCAGATGAAAAACTAAGACCCGTTTGTGTTTGGCCTAGCATTTGCCATACACAAGATGCCCAGGCCTATGTGCTTCAAGGTGAAGTTCTCGTCATCAGATTTCTCCCTGTAGATGGACTTGACTCCAGTGCCATTGTGGTACATGAAGTCACCACCCTGGCACATAAATCATGGAATAATTCTGTGAAAGTAGGAACCCTTACAACCAAATCCTTTCTCTCCAGTGCTCAGAGCATGAAAGATTTCTGCTGTCTTTGAACTTTGTCTGCGTACCGCTCTAAAGAGATGCGGTCAAGGACTCACTGTCTGCAGCAATATCGAGAACATGGTGGGGTTGATCATGGTTGGCAATCGACGACTAAGACGAAGGATAGTGGCATTCACAAAGCCTTTATCATGTCTTATACTGACAAAATCATGAATTGAGGCTTATTGGCAATTGATTTTTAAAATTTTTTTGTCATGAAAACTTATGGTGTCACTATGAATATCATAAATAGATGTATTTATTTGTTATTTTTTACTTTTTAAAGGATGCAAAATAGTAAAAATAAAACATAAGAAATGGTTCACAATTTTATTAAACAAAATAATAGGCATTCAGTAATGGTTGTTGTATTGAATGATGTTATCTTCAGATTGGTTTTTTAGGTTGCCAGATATAGATCTGCAAAATTGGTAAAAAGAAAAAGAGAACAAAACAACAAAAAGAAAGTTATAAGAAATTAAAAAAAATTAAGCATAACTGGTCCTTTCAGTAGACTAGCAGAAATCAGCAGTACAAGTATCCAAAGTATCTTGCATATATACATAACTATATTCCCCCTCCTTCTGTCATTCTTTATCCCAGATTTTCCTTCCCATTGAATAAAACCTCTTCCTTTCACAGTATCTGTTATACCTTTCAGGTTTTCACACTAGCAATACAATACAATGTTTGCACTCATGGACCTGATTTATTTCACTTATCAGTGAAGTCTCTCTAGTTCCATCTATTTTCCTTTAAAAGTCCTGAATTTACCTTTCTTTAAATAACTAAGTAATACTCTACTGCAAAAAATCTTTTCTATCCATTTCTCAGTTGATAAGTATTTGGGTTGTTTCTAAGATTTATCTATGAAAAATTGTGCTGCTATAAACATGGGCGCACAGATATTGCTATGGTATGATGATTTCAGTTCTTTTGGGACAATATCTAGGAGGGGATATCTGGCTTGAATGGAACTTCAAAAACTAGCTTTTTGAGGAATCTCCACACTGGCTTCTATAATGGTTGGACCAATCTACACTCCTACCAATAGAGTAAAAAGAAAACCCATGAATTGGGAAACAATTACAACTAGATTTATTAATCATATGTTCTGTGTGATGTTTCTTATAGTAGAGATGTCTGTGCTTATATTCATGTGTGTAGATACAAAGTAAGTAGAATGTGTAGTAGCTGTGTACAGGGATACTATCTGCTGAGAAGTGCAGAAGAACAAGCAGAATTATGAAAACCACTGAAGCTAGGCATAGTGGCATATACCTATAACCTCAGCACTATAGGAAGTCTAGACAAGAGGATTGCAAACTCAATCACAGCCTCAATAATTTAGAAAATTAGCAAGACTGTTCTCAAAACAAATTAAAATGGGCTAAGTATATGGCTCAGTGCAATGGTCCCTAAGTTGAATTCCTAATACCAAAAAAGAAAGAAAGAATGAAGGAAAGAAAGAAAGAACCTCTCTAAAACTCAGAACACACACACACATACACTGAAAGTAAACACAGTAAGACAGTAAGATCAGTGGTTCTCAACCTGTGGGTCATGACCCCACCTAAATCCACCGGAAAATACACATTTAAACTCATGCTATGCCATGGTGAAATATTATTTATTGGAATTAGTAATAAATATTTCTCAACATATAATTAAATATTGTTTTTGTGATTAATCACTATGTTTAAATTATGTTTGATTTGTAGCAGTGAGAATACATAATGCTTATCAGGTATTTACATTCCGAATCGTAACTAGCAAAATTACAGTTTTGAAGTAGCCGCCAAAATTAGTTTTTGGTTTGGGGTCACCGCAAAATGAGAAACTATATTGTGGGGTCATGGCATTAGAAAGGTTGAGAACCACTGTACTAAGATAATTTGGACTAGGATTGATCACAGAGTTCCTAGGGGGTGCATCCTTCAAAGGCCAGCAGAAGCACCCAGGTGAGGTGGGAATGTAGGCAACAGAGACCGAACACACGAAGAGCAGATGAAGGGCACAGAGGCAGAAGTCCTGCTGCGGGCACCAAGCTGCAATAGAGGAGTATGGTGGGAAGATCAGGCAGAGTTGTGCTATAATGATATGTGGGGGGTGGGAAGGCAAGCAAAATCTACAGATCTAGAGAATGGAAACCTTCAGATAACATTTTAAAGACTTTAACTTCTCATGTTAAGGCAATAGGAACACTTGATGTATCTTAGGAAGAGGATTGGTGGCCTCAGATTTTCATTAGAAGTGCCAGTATGAAAGTGAAGAGAAGATTGACAGGAATGGTGAGTGCACAGTCGAGAAGTTTCCTCATCCTGGTGAGAGAGGTGTGGGCCTACTGCCACAGTGCCCACAGAATATTTAGCTGGGTGTGCTGTCTTTTAAGCTGAGAAGAAAACAGAAAAATGCAAGACTGAGGGCAGGCCTGAGGCATCAGCTCCCAGAATGTAGAGGATGAAAAAGTCCAGTAGACACATACGGTCTGAGTTAGAGGAAAGAGAACCAGGCAAAGGAAGGCAACCAGGGGATGAGAAGGACGTGCAAAGAGGGCTGGGCTACTGAGCGCATTAAATACTGCTGGCAGGTCAAATGGATTAATTAATAAAATGACGTTATGTAAACATGAGACTATTGATGGTAATTGTAGATTAAAATTTTTCTGTAGAAGATAGGAGTAATGGGTTGATAGCAAAGGCAGCAAGGAGTATATAGGAACATTTGCACTCCCTCTCTGCTTTTCGCCACCTTCTATGGGCTTGGTGTGACTGAAGCTTCTTAGTTACTTCAAACAAGAGGCCCTTGGGAAGCTGAGGGAACTCTGCATACACTGTCTAGCTCCACTTACTTTTAGTTACCTGTTGTTATCACCAGTTTTGCAGGCACCATCACGGAGAAATGCAGCTTTGCAATGGTACCACTTCTGTCATCTGCATTGGCAGTTATCCAAGTTGTTTGTGAGTTAGGAAGCTGATATTGTCTAACTCAAATGGGTTCAAATCATCATGCTGTCACTTGGGCTCTTAGACAAGTGACTCTTGGACATCAGATGGGCAAAATTCCATCCTTGGAGTGCAGTAATATTTTCATTTTCTGAGCACGCATCCAGTGAAGGGCCATGCAGTCTGATCACTAGTGTGCATGGCATGCCTCTCCTCGTGTATGGCTGCCTTAAAAGCAAACTTTCTCTTGTAAAGCACAGGATGGCTGTGGTTGGCATGCCGCTTGATGGGCAGAATGGGCTTGGCTCAGTAACAGTTGGAGTTGATTGCGTGTCATGTCTAGTGTTGCAGCCGCTCCATCTTCCTTCTGTGGAGCCACATAGGCTAATGGGGTTGCATCTAGCCTTCTGATGGCAGCCAACTAGACAGTCTCATCATGACTAAGAGGAAAAGCATCAGGTCTTGCATCCTGAAACAAAAGTCAGCAAAGGGGGTTACACTGATGGTTTGAATATGTTATGCTATAGGTAAGTGTATTGAAAATTCAACCTTCAGTGCTCTATAAAAAGGGTATTAGGTGGGACCTTTGGGAAATAATTATGACTAGTGAGGTCAGGAAGGTAGGACCTCCATGATGGCATTAGTGGCTTTATGAGAAGAGGGAGAGAAACCCAAGCTGGCTCGCTTGTTCTGCCTCACCATGTGTGCCCTCTGCCTTGCTAATAGGGCCTTCTTGCTGAAGGCCCTTACCAGATGCACTCGCAGACCTCCAGAACCATGAGCCAAAGAGTCTTTCCTTTCTAACTTTCCCAGTCTATGGTTTTCTGTTGTAGTGGTGCAAAACTGACTGAGAGTATTTATTTATTCAGTTTCAAAAGGAAAAAGAATAAAGAGACACACCATGATCACAATTTTTCTAAGCAACATGGCAAGTGCTATTATCCTGTGTGATTATTTTGACTTGATTTGAAATGTTTATTCAAATACTTCCATGAATGGCTAATCAGAATGATTGTTAAAAGCTGCCTCACCAATGTGAAACACCTTCACAATAATAATAAGGTTTGTGAGAAACTCATATTATGTTTTTAATTGCTTTTGTCAGTCAAAAATATCAACTGAGCCCCTGCTAGAAGCTAAATGCTGCAGCTGGGTCTGGAGACAGCAACACAAAGAAAGCACAGGAAAACCCTTGATTAACTTGAATGCTTGGGGCATGGGTGTTTGATTAATTAGGTTTTCAGGTGAGTCACTGAACCCTTTATGAATGGCAACGATTTTTGTTCTAACTCATAAATTCCTGGACCAACTTTCTGGAAAGAAATGGACCCAAGTACAGGGTCTAGCTGCCTTTTTCTCTGATTCTGATTGAAATGGCCCAAACAATTTAAAAATAAGACAAATTTCATTAGTGTAGGAAGTAGAGGAGGAAGTCGTCCATGAATAGATGCTTGAAATTTCTGCTAGGTATAGCCCAGCAGGGCCAGAGATAAGGTGGAAAATTATGAGCATCAGAGGGACAGCATCACATTCCTCGTCCAGCCTGGCCAACAGCTGGGGACTGGGTATTACTTTAACTCTTTTTCATGGCTTGTGTCTAGATGTCCCCTCATGGGGTCATAGGTGGGATTTTGAGAGGTAGCTCAGTCTAGAGTGTGTGATGCTGAATCTAAGGTTGTGTGATTACTAAACTAGACCACTGATTGGCCTGGGATAGTTCTGGGGGTGAGTGCTACCCACCATAAGGTGGGCAGCCTAGGTAGAAGATAAAGCAGCAGAAACAGGCTGCTATTGTCACTTGCTGCTTGCCATCTGCTGCTTTCTTCCTGCTCTGCTTTGCCATGGACTATTTGTCTTCTATGATGCCTCTCTGCCATCCACCCTGTCCTAGAGCCAGCTGACTGTGGACTGACACTTCAACAAACTATGAGCCAAACAAACCTTTTCTCTTTTAACTTTGGGTGTTGGGAACTTTGTTTCCACAATAAAAAAATAGAAGTGACTAAGTCATCCTTGGTGACTCAGTGCTTGCATATATGAAGCATCTGGGTCACATAATTCCCATTGTCCCCTTTAGTTGTTGGGATCCTTGAGACCATACTGGTTGAGGCACCTGCAGTATAAAGTCACAGCAGTCATGCTGCAGTAGGCCACCTGGAATCAAGTCTCAGATCTTTTGCACACAAGCTCTGTCATGCTGTCAAGCTACTCTAATTCTCTAAACCTCTATTTCTTTGTTGGGAATAATAATTTCTACCTCTCTAGACTGTTGTAGAGACTAAATTAGATAATACATTAAAAGTTCACAGTGAAGTGTCTCGGCATATATTAAATACTGAGTAAAAGCTATTAGTTTTCTTTTGGGAGTTAACTCATATATTTAAACAATTTGTTTTTGATCAATACCTAATTGTACATAGATATGGGATAAAATATGATGGTTTGACCTGCCTGTACAATGTAGACTCACCTAAAAAGTAGGGTGATTAGCTAATTGACCACCACAAGTTTATTATTTCTTCATGGTGAATACAATTTAAATCCATTCTTCTTGTTATTTTGAAATACACATTAAATTATAATTAGTAATATTCACCCTGTTTTTCACTAGAACCACTCCTCCATATAACTAATTTTACACCTGTTAACCAACTCCCACTTTCCCTGTGTTCCCCACCACTCCCACCCCTCCTCTGATCAGCACTGTTCTACTCTCTGCACTTAGGACAGTGACGGCAAACCTGGGCCCTCACACTGCAGTGGGCTGTTTGTTTCACTGTAAGCTCTAAAAGGCTCATCATCGATGCTAGAGGGGATCAACGTCCACAGGTTCCATAGAAGAGTAAAAAATGTAGCATTTGTCTACAGTATTCTGTGTCTGTTTTCTCCCATATAACGTAATGGGCAGGCATGGCAGAGAGCCACTGGGGAGGAGAAGGGGCTCATGACATGGGGTGTGGAAAGCAGGGCAGAAGGTAGAGCCTCCCAGGCCACACTTCCAGGGATCTCTTTCTTCAGCCGGCTCCACCTTCCGACATGGCAGGTAGCTAGACACACGTCAGTACACTGCTCCACCTATGAGCATCCCACCCCATAGTCCAGACCTTCCCCAAAGCTCCGTCTATGAGAGCATGAGATTTTGGGAGGGCATCTAGACATAGACCTCGTCTTTCTACCTTGCCCCTAAGAGACCCCTGTGCATCTCTATGCAGAATGCATGGAGGCCATCTCTGAGTTGCCAAAGTCTTCCTAGTCTCAGCACTGCTGAAAAGTCCGAGTCCAGAGTCTCCTGAAACTGAAGGCAAACTCTTAGTTGTGAGCCCCCATGAACATGAAAAACTGTCAGCACAGTGAACTCTGCCAACATAAAAAGCATAGGGTAAGGAGGATAAAAAAGAATAGGATCAAAACAAGACCAAAATCCAGTGGACCAAACAATGAATCCTGTAGTTTCCTATGTAGCGCTTGAGGCAATCTGTGGAGAGATGTGAACTCTAAGAGTCTTAGGTAGCCTCACCTCTGTGGCACTGGCAGTGGCTGTTGCCCCTGTGACCTCTCTCTAGGGCTGGCTTTACTCACTCTTGGTGGGTTGCCTCAGACAGTTGGTGTTTCTAGATTCTGTAGCCTTCTGGGGATTCCATGACACGATCAGCTTTATACTCACAGCTTCATACACTGCCCTCTCAGGGGCATACTGTCCAGCCTCTCAGACCTTCTTCTAAAATCTAGGCAGAAGCTTCCATAACCTCATAATTTTTGAGTTTGTCATGTACCTAAAAGAAGCACTGTGTGGACAACACCAAGGTCTGCTGCCTGCTGAGGCAGGAATTGAACCCTTTTACATCTTGGTGGTGGTTGCCAAGGTCTCTAAAGGTCCAGCTGACTGAGTGCCCTAAACGAAGTTCTGGGGAGTCCATTCCCTAGGCTGCTGCCATTCTAGAGCATGGTTCCCTGGGGCTCTCTTCTCAAAGCAAAGTATTTAACCTTTATAATTCTGAGCCTGCAAAGGTGGTTCTTCAAATTCCCTTGAGCTGTTTTTCCTATAGATCTGTTAAAAAGCATTTGGGTTTTTAATGACATTTTTTTCAGTTACCAAGATCAAGTTTTCCTGGGGTCTATCTTTTCAGGGCCTAACTATAGCAGAGGTTTTTTATTCTGTCCAAACTCAAAATTTTTTAAATCATTCTCATGAGATGTTTGCTCTTGATTCACAATGTAGAGCTGACTAATCATGTGCCACTATACAAGCGACAATCTGGATATCAGACTGACTTGAAATTTCCTCAGCCAGATTAGTCTCCTACCTTTAATTTTAGTCCCTTGCGAAGTTTCTAAATTTGTGGAAAGAATGCAGACCAATTTACTGCCAGAAAATAGCACACATGTAGGCGAGTTCCACTGCCAACGGAGTCCTTCATAGCTAAAACCTGTTGAGCTTCGACTTTTCTGATTGTGTTACTGACAAAGTTCTGGTCTTCTGAGCTCCGACCAGAATGTCCCATTAAGCTTAACTCACAGCATCCTAGAGTGTTTTTGCTTCTAGCATTTCTAAACCATTTTGAAATTGCAAGTTCGAAAAGCTCCTGAATCTAGCCAGTATCTCAGTAATGATCTTGCTCCTGGCACCAAAATCTGACTTAGTTACATTATTGTCACTCAGATAGGATACTTGACATCAACAACTTAAAGGAGGAAAGATTTATTGTGGCTCAGTTTGTAGAGGCTTCAGTCCATCGTTGGCTGGCTCCAAGGAAGGGTGAGATGGCACAGGGGCATAACGGAGGAGAAATAGATCTCAAACAGGAAGCAGAACTTACTCAAAAGAGGGGAGAGGGAAATAGATCCTTTCAGGCTAATGCCCATGTGACTCTCCTCCAGTCAGGCTTTGGCCCCCGAATCACACTGAGCTACTCATCAGGGGACTAATCCTCCCATCAGTTGTGTAATCCAGTGATGAATAGCAGGCCCCAATGATCCCATCACCTGCCCAAAGCCTCACCTGTGAACACATGATGCTTTGTGAGAACATCTAGATATATATCACAAAGCATATGTACTCAGCAGCAGGGGTGGCACCCAAAACTGTTACTGTTCACATTATTATTTATGATACTAGAAGGTTACACCAGCAAATTTATACTTACAACACAGACATATATTAACAAATATAATGATTGAAAGTCTTATTTATATAGATAAAACATATGCATATATCTGATTTGTTTATACAGTAGGCATGCATACATGAAATATGCATGCAGAGATTCAGGAGATTAGAGACAAAAGTAGGTAACGTGAATTTGGGGTTGTTTTATATAGTATGTGAGCTTTAGATATTGTTTTGACAAGACAGAAAAAGCCAGATTGGCTAGAAAGGAGTCTTATCAGTTTTCAGAAAGAGACAAAAACATAATCTCTGAGGAGTGGTATAACTGAGACTTTCAGTATGAAACGAACAGCACTCCCTGGAAGGATCCACTGCAGACTCTTGGGCCTTGTAGAGAACCAGAAGTTGACTTTGTACTTCAGGCTGTGGCAACTGTAGCAACCTGCCTGACTTCCTAGGCTGGCAGAAATAGATTCTTTCCCCTCTGCTGCAGCTCCATAGCACTCCTGCAGAACTCCCAAGATGGACTCAAATCGGGTCATCTGGTTCCTGGGTAGGGTTCTTGGGCCAGATCACCTCTTAGGCTATGGAGTTGTCTGGCTTGAGCTGGCCAGGCTATTGGTTTGGGTTCCCACAAGAGACAGACTGAGGTTGAACCTGAAGCAACTCAGAATGTGACTTTATGTGGAACAGATTTTATACAGAGGTAATGAGGTGAAAATGAAATTTTCAGAATGGGTACTAATCCCATATGATTTGCAAAAATTAGAAATTTGAACACAGAGACAGACACATAGAGGGAATATAAAAGAAAGAGATTCAGGGAGAGAGTGCTAGGGGACGGGAGGAAAGAGGCAGAGACTAGAATTTTGTTTCCACAAACTCCAGGATATCTGGAGCTGCCCAAAGCTAAAAGAGGCAAGAAAGTATCCCTTATCCCAGTGAAAGAGCATGGCCCTCAAAGCTAGGCAGCCTTTGGGTCCTAGCTTCCATTATGGGTCTACTGTGCTAAGCTATCCAGCATGTGGTGCGTTCTTACATTGTTCCTGGCCTGGTCAGGGCCTGGAACCATGCATGGCAGTAGTTGGTACTGAGGTGGCAGTGGCTGATGCCAGCCTTCCTGAGAAAGGGCTGTGCATGTCACAGGAGCTTCAGGTTTCATAGATGGGCCAATGTAGACATGATTTGATTATGTTGAGGCTTCAGCAAAAGTCTGATGAGGTTTTAAGCCTTGGTGTTTTGCTGCATAACTCATTTATGTCTAGAAGTTTGACTACTTAATTATATGACACATACTGTTCATTCAACAGACAGCTTCTTCACAGCAGGGCCACAGTTCCCCGTGACTGAATGCAGGGACTCTGGAATCGTCAGGAGGCGTAGAACTTTGGTCTTCCGCTTTGAAGCTGTGTGACTTGGTATGAGGGACTGAACTTATGCCTCAGTTTCCTCATCTACTAAATGGAGATGATCATTATAGCATTTTACTCTTGCTTGAAGGGTCAGGTGAGGTATTTACTTCATATAACTCTGAGGAGAATCTTGAGACAAAGTAAATACCCCTACAGTGTCAGGAAGGATTGAAACTTCCCAGAGCCTAGCACAGGCTATGCTGTCTGTGATGAACTCAATGGATACTTCCTGGACAACAGTACACCGTTACCTCCACTGGCATCCCCGTGCTTTGGTTAAGTGGTGTCAGGGAGGACACGTCAGAGAAGGGCTGGGGCTTCTATGGAACTAATCTGGGTCTGTAGCCCTCATAGTAGAGATGGCAAAATATGGTCCTAATCGTATGGTCCTGGGATCGCTGAGTTTTCTCTGGAGGAAACAATGAAAGCGGAAGAGCAGAGCCCAGCACCTGTGCCTTGTGCTGTGTCTCCGACTCCTTTCTTCCCATGCCTTCCAGGAGGAAAGGCCACTCAGGAAGCCAGTCTACACCTGCTGCAGTGATAAAAGGGTAGTGTGCTCTTTCAGCCACCAGAGCTGATGATTCGTTGCCTGTTAATTGATTTGGGAGAGGTTTCAGTCCCATCCAGTATGCAACAGAGGGCAAAAAGGTCTGCATTCACACCACTGAGAAAAAAGAAAAGATGAGAGGAAAATTGCCACTGTTTGAGCTGAACAGAGCATATGGCTCTTTTTGCTTTCTATTTCTGGGGGTGAGGATTACCTAAAGGAACAGTTGCTTTTACTGAACATTGTGTAAATAACGTTCTCTTTCATTATGGTCTCCAAGTCCCTTCACTGAATCTTATTCCTTGCTCCCAAACTCAGGCAACATCTGTGAAAACTTTGGAAACATGTTAACAACTTTAGGCCACAGAGCATTTGCCTGACATCACAAAAGATGTGCACAAGCCCTCAGCCCAGGGGCTCTGTAGCAAGGCTCGTGATGAGGGCTGACATCCTCACCCATGGAAACGCATGCAGCATCTCCATCCCCATGGGTCTTCTGGGCACTTACTGTCCTCTTCATCCAACAGTCTCTACTGCAAGTCTTAGCTTTCAAACCTTGTCCTTCAGTAAGGACAGCACACCCTTTTGACGGATAGCTCTTATTTTTAAAGAAGATCAGGAAAGGCTTTGGTAAAGATGACCTTTTGAGTAATGCTGGTTCTGAACTCTACAGAGTACACATAGACCCTGTGCTCAGCCTTGTCATTCAGTGATTCTTGATGTACAGGGACTGTGGTGCCTTATAGGCACCAGCAGTTGTGCCCTGGTAGCTACACCGTCTCTTTCCTTGGCTGAGGTAACAAACATCCCCATATATTTCAAATGGTAGGCCAAGGGCAGTTCTTGGTGTGCCAGCTCGGCCCCCTTGACTTCCCAAGTGCTCTCTCTACATCTGCACCAAAAGTATTCTTATGTGGCCAACCAGTCAGCAGGCTGAAGTTCCTTTCCACTGCCCTCCTTTCTCTTCTCTGAGGAACTTGCTGTCCTAAATGTGCCTCTAACATTTTCAAAAGATTATCACTTCCCTCTTGATCTCCTTCATGATGTTATTATCCCTTCCATTCTGCCTCCATTTTCAGGACTTGATCCCATTCTTTTCATTTTGAAAATTGCCTAGGGCCAAGATGGAAAAGGAAACAACCGGCAAACCCATTTTGAAGAAGTTTTTAACTTACCAAAAATGTCAAGCTATTGCACCTTTTAAATCTCAATAGATCTATTCACAGAAATTATACCAAAATCAGCAATTTCCTTTTTCTCATCTTCCCTCAATTGCTTCTTCAATGAATGTGCCGAAATTATCATGTGTCCAGGGGGTCACAGGAGGACCTGCAATTGGGGGTAGTCAGACCCCAGGGGAGTGTCTCCAAGGAGCCCGAGATTCTTTTGACAGAAACTTTTGAGAAGTGGAGTCGATATAATGAAGTCCAGAATTTTCCAGACGTCCCTTAATATATCCATCAAGTCCAGCCTCATCATTGACATGTTGACGCTCTTGTTTCTGATTTAAGCTGTCAGACTTGGTAAAATTGCCCCAACTGCTTTAGCATATGTGGCGGAACACTGACAAGACGTTACTTACACCTAATTAAGGCTGAGAGCATAATAAACAATCCCCGCATCCTAGCAACCTAATTTCCTCTGGTTTTCATTTTCTGGATCTTGACCTCAGCCCTTTGAAATTCAGGAGAATTTGATACAGCGATTCTTAGGGCCATTGCAGCTGTTAAGCCTCTGACTTCAATATCAAAATGGAAAACAGAGTGGGCCAAAGTGTCTTTGAGACAAGATGGAAAAAAAATGTCACATAAAGGGTCAGAATAAACAGCTGACCTGGCAAGAGTGGTGTAGATAGGGTGGTTGGGGGTTCTTGCCTTTTATTTTAGCCCTATCTCTTTGGTTGGGGCTAAATTCAGTCAGATCAGTCATCCATGTGCAGGAAGCAAAGCCACTCACAGGAAGGGGAATGGGATGCGATGACTCTGCTTAGCACGATGACTGGATATCAAACACGCTCAGCTCAATAACATGTAATTGCTCCGAACATTCATTATAAAAGAATGTACTCTAGGGGGAGGAAAAAAAATCCCCAGCGCTGGAGTCATTTACAAGGAGCTTCGATCATGCCCTCAGCAGTGACATGGAGTGGACTGGGGATCTGAGCTCGCCGCAGCCACCTCTCCCCTCTCTACCTTTGTCTCCTGCTGACACCAGGTCTCTCTGGAGCCCGGCAGCTCCTTCCCATGACAGGTGAGGTCACTGAGGATCCAAGGATGGAGGACAGTTTGACTTCTGTACTCTGTGCCCTCTCCCCATTGTGCCCAGTGAGAATTCCCAATCCAGTTAAGGGTGAAATTTTGCTATTTCCTCTGTGGAATATAGCTTTTATGTGATGACAAGTGAATGGATTTCTTCTCTGCTGAAGTTTCCAACTCTGATACAGTTGCCAGAGGCAGGAAAAAATATCAGCACTTTGGCAGCAATAAACAGACTTTGCCTTCAAAAATGCTCCCAGTTCCCCCGCCCGTTCTTAATTTTTTTCTTTTGCATGTGTACATGTATAGGGAGAGCAGAGTGATTTTTAGGTTTCTTTTTCTCATCAGGAAATGAAGAAAAATTTGAGGCTAAATCATAAACTGTCCAGAGCCTCATTCTACCCACCAGCACGCTTCTCTTCTCTTCCTCTCTGGCTGCTACATGGTCTTGTGAATTCCTTGGCAGAGCTTTGATTTTCTCTTGTAGAGTGAGTTACAAAGCACATTCATTGTCCAGCCAGGAGTCAAGAAGAGGTCCATTTCCTGACTCAACTTTCTGGATCCTGATCACTCCAGGTGTGGGGGACACTGGGAAATAAGGGGCAGAACACGTAAGCATGTTTTTCAGATGAGCGCTTGCTGATAGAGACCCAGACCTATAGCCAGGCTGTTGGCAGCAGCATAGTAAGTCCTGGGGGACAGGGAGGTCCATAACCATTGACAAAACAAACTGAAAAGCTTCAGAGAGTCATGGGCCAGGAAAGACTCCTTTTGAGTTCTATAAAAGTCAGGTGACCTCTCTCCAGTGGTGGCGTGGTGGAGTATTTCAGCACTGAAAAGCACAGAGAAAGAGGAAGAGGAGGAGGAGGAGGAGGAGAAGGAGGAGGGTTTAATCAGAGAGCTAGATGTTTTGTTGACTTCATCATGTGAAGTGATTAATTTTCTGAAAACTGGTTAATTTGAATAAATGGGACTTATTTAGTAAGATAACATAAGAATAGCTTGATCCTGGCACTGGCCAGGCTCAAGACACTGCTTGCGGTGACCACAACGTTCGGAATCTTAGGTCCTTGGTCTTCTATTCCTGACTGGAACCTCAAGGAACCTCAAGTCCAAGTCTCCTGCTGATGCTGTCTGGTCCAACCCCAGGTACCCACCCTCCCAGCCTTGCTGCAAGGCTGGACAACATGAGGTTCTCACAGGCCACCTGCAGTAGAAAGGCTGTAGAGCAACCTCCTCTAATGTTTTGCTCCCCTTCCACCATTTAAGGGATGAAATGGTGGAGAGCCAGAGGCTGCTGGGAGTTGGTTTGCACCTTGCTGGCAGCCTCATTCAATTTTGCGCCAGAATTTGGTTGTTTTCTGTCCATATCTATGACCAGAATTTAGTCTTTTGATTCCAGTCAGAGCTCTTTCCCCTTTACTAGCATTTTTCCAGAGTGTACTCTGTGGAGCAATTATAGTTCTATAGTACGTTAGCAATTCATAGGCAAAGTTGGGGAGGGATGAGGAGCAGCTCGAGAAAGGGAGGGAGAGAGATTTTGAAGAATGAAGGACTTTAGAAATGGTGGGGCATGGTAAGTTAGGCAAATGTGTTTATTATGGTGATACTTCTCTTGTAATTAATGCTTTTTTTCCTCCATGGTGCTGGGTGGGAACTGAACACAGGGTCTCAGGCCTGTTAAGTCTATGCTCTATCATGGAGTATGTACATCAGCCCCTCTTGAAAGACAATAATCCACTTGGGTGCAGCATCTCAAAACATGTTACTTTTGTGGAGCCCACTTGGGATACTCCTCCCTGCATTCATCTCAGTCCTTTTGTTTTGTCTGGTTTAATTGGCAAGCTGTTTGCTTCCACTTGTCTTGACCTATCCTGTTCAACTACTAGGATAAGTGTTCTATGTCCGAATGAACACGGGAGCAGGAACACAAGCTCTGGTCCAGCAGCATTTCTGCAGTGTCCGCTTGAACCTCCCTAAATCAACTGTGAATCTCTCTAGACTTTCATTCCTCCTCAGGTGAAAGCATGCCCCATGCGGTCTCTCTGCTCTTTCCCTGTTTCTGAGTTTGGAATAGGGCTTTCCTGTCTGGGTCTGGAGGAAGTGTGAGGGGAGAGATCTGTCCAGTTTCCTACAGGGGAGATGGATGTCACATTCTCAAGCCTTTAAGGATTTTTGTTTGTACAGATCATTCTAAGCAGAAAATACCACTTCCAAAATACCATAGTGAACTATGGGAATATTTCATAATTAATAGCCAAGAATTCCCAAATTCAGTTTCTTTTTTTTTTTTTTTTTTTTTTTTTT
>PVJA010026301.1:0-29807 GCA_004027025.1 Myocastor coypus | reverse complement strand
GCATTCCTTTTTGCACAGTACCCATTCCCTTGATGTCTACAATGTCACCCTTTTTGTAGATTCGCATGTATGTGGCCAAAGGAACCACCCCATGTTTTCTAAAGGGCCTGGAGAACATATAACGGGTTCCCCTCCTCTTGCCCTTTGTGTTAGTCATTTTGACAAATTACTGGAAGATGGCGGTTCCGGCCGAAAGCTAGCATTATTCTTTTCTAATCAAAGTTTGTCGGCTTGTATGCTGGCTCAAAAATTACCACCCTCTGTATTTCCCAGCACTAGCAACCTCAGCCTCTCTGGGGCTACCTGTTGGCCCTCTGAAGGTCTGTAGGTAGGCATGCAGTTCGTGAAGCTCTGAGTTCACTTGTTCTTTGTTGCTGGCTTCACATCAGGAGTCAATCTCAGGACAGAGGAGAAGGGAGATGAAGGTGCTTATTTCCTTCTTCCACCCAGGAAAGCCAGTCTCCATGCTCTGGTTTCTCTGTGGATCTGGCTCTCGTGAGCCCTGCAGCTCCAGGCTGCTTTCATGGCTGGCAGAGAGGATGTGATACCCTGATGTCTGCATCCCAATGCTTTGAGCATCCTTTCCCTATGTGGACCAAAATCCAGTTGCATCTCTTAGCATCTCTTCCCCAGTTGCAGACTCTTCTTTTATGGGGCTTGACAGTGCATCAACTTGCTTATTATGTAAAACAATATTTTCTAGTCTTCCTTGCAGATAAAAGTTGTCATATGGTTGTGTGCCTGATGATATGTACGGTGTGATCCAGTTACATAATGAATGCTTACATTTAAAATTTTATTACAATAAAAAACACCTGGCATTTATCTTTCTTGAAATATTCTCCAACACTTCAAATATACTTATCCCATCATTCTTAATGCTTTCTGAAGCAGTTCCTCAGAGTATTGTCTTTACAAGGACTGATCACAAATACAGTGAATGCTGCTGCCCAGGGCCACACAGTGGACGGGAAACCCTGGAATGACATTTCCATGCGTCCTCCACTTTATTCACTGCAGCAGACCCTGACACCTCTGGATCTTCCCCAAAATAAAAATGATTATGAAAAGTAAATGTTTTGGATTGATACAGGACCTCCACAGCACAACTGAAGACACATGAAAGAGGACTTTCAGGGGCCTGGCGGGATGGCTCAGTGGTCTAAAGCGCCGCTTGGGAAAGCTTGGGCAGCTTCAGGGACCGCGGTTCGAACCCCGGCACCACATGCTGCGCCAGCCCTGCTCTTAGGGTGGGCTGAGCCAGCCATAAAAATGAGTGAATAAACAAAGGTTCTGAAACAAGAAAAAGAAATAAAAAATAAAATAATAAAAGAAAGAGGACTTTCAGAACTGCTTCTGAAGGTCAGGGCCATAATGGAGAGAGACAGCACTTTAAGGAAACAATAATTCTACAGAGCAGGACAGAGGTGAAATGAGTGGCTCCTCCTGCTGCTTTTTTTTTCCCTTAAAAAAACAAAACAAAACAACAACAACAAAAAACTATTACACACATCAGAGCTCCTGTTTGGAAGATTTGTTTAAAAATGAGGGCAAAGTTAAATGGGAAATGGTATGTTAAAGGTCACCTGCTGTCTCCTATTCATGAGCCATTAATTGACAGTTAGGATGGCTTCCCCAGTCCTAGCCATTTCTTTCTCATTAAAGGCTGGTTACAGACCTCACTGGAATTTCCACCATTCTCGCAGTTGTCCATTGTGTGAGAAAGCAGCCCAGGGTGACTGTATTCATTCTTCTGTTCTCCAAGTCTAATTTAGAAGACAGAAAAGCACAGAAGTCCTAGCTAGCACTCTCTAATGAGGTACCCTGTGCTGCCCCTGCCCACCAGGCACTCCACCCAGGGCTCCTCACAGAAGTGCCACTGTCCAGAGCCAGTGGCTATTAGCAGCCCCTTTACTAAGAGTGGCTGTGCCCACTTAACTCACTTCCTCCTCCCCAGGCCACTCCCAATCCAGATGCCACACTCTGGATCAGGGTTGAGTAAATGTGGACACTTTGTAAGAGAGATTTTTTTGTAAAACTTGCGTGGCCCCGAGATAAGAATTTCCAAGTACCTAGTTAATGTTAGACATCTGCAACCCAACTGCTGCCTGATCTAAGTCCCCATCCTCCCTTTAGATAAGCCTGACCACTAGTTATAAAGATGTGACAAAATTTGCAGAATGCACCCCAACTGAACATCTGCTGTCCATATTAGGAAATGTCCTTGCAGCTCAACTCTAAACTTCCTCATAGGTATTCCTGCCAATAAATGTACAAGAAACCATTTAAATTAACCAGTGCCATTTGCTTTTGTAACCGCGCTTGCAAAACTCCTCCTGCCTTTGTCTGTGGGCTTAAATACACTTTCCACACCCTGCTCGGCGCTCTCTGTTCCTGCGTGTTCAGTGAGCCCCACGTATGCTTGGAAAATAAAACCCCCTTGCTTTTTGCATGAGAGAACGTCTCTTGGAGTCTTCCTTCACGCGGTGCGCTTCTTGACCTAACAACTTCATCTGCAATCTTGCTGGGAGGGAGAAAAGAGAGCATATGTTTTGGTTCCTTTTTTTTTTTTTTGCGGGCCCGGGGTTTGAACTCATAACTTTGCACTTGCCAGGCAGGCACTTGTGCCATGGAGCTATTTCCCCAGTCCCTCCTTTTTTATCACTGCTGGGACAAAATATCTGATGCACAAAATTAAGGAAGGAGGCCCAGCAGGATGGCTCAGTGGTCTAAAGCGCCTGCTTAGGAAAGCTTAGGCGGCTGCAGGGACCGTGGTTCAATCCCCAGCACCACATGCTGCGCCAGCCCTGCTCTCAGGGCAAGCTGAGCTGGCCATAAAAATAAATAAATAAATAAATAAATAAACAAAAGTTCTGAAACAAGAAAAAAAAAAAAACATAAATTCTTTTTTTTAAAGAATTTTTAATTTTTAATTATTTATTTTTTTCTTGTTTCAGAACCTTTATTTGTCTATTCACTCATTTTTATGGCTGGCTCAGCCCTCCCCGAGGGCAGGGCTGGTGCAGCATGTGGTGCCTGGGATCGAACCGCAGTCCCTGAAGCTGCCCAAGCTTTTCCAAGCAGGCACTTTAGACCACTGAGCCATCCTGCCGGGCCCAATAAAATAAATTCTTAAAATTAAGGAAGGAAAAGTTTATTTAGCTCAGTTTGTGGAGGTTTCTGTGTATATTCAGCTGACTCCAAGGCAGAATGGCAACATGGCAGAGAGCAACAGTTCATAGCAGTGGAAAACAGCAATAGCAGCAGGAGCAAAAGGGAGGAGCAGCAGGGGCAAATCACTGTCCCTCCTTTATATTGTATGCAAACTGCCTGCACGTGGATGGGTGTAGCATTCACACCTATAATCACAGGATTGAACCATGAGTCAATCATCAACTCTGGAAGCCTGCCCCGTGACTGTATGAGGCAATAGGAGATATCTAGACATAAACCTAGCAACGGACAAGCCAGCCAAACAGGCAGAGCACACACAGCCAAAAGCTCTAGCTCCACTCTTCCACCTGTATTGCCCTCTTGTGCATATTTTATAAAATCTCTATTGTCCAGAGCTGCCCTGGAACCAGCTGACCATGACATTTGCAGTCAGACACAAAACACAAGCATGTAGCTCCACCTGTTCTCTGTAGTAAGCAACCATCCATCTGTGTGTTACAGGATAGGCAGTCAGATAGGGCCAGGCCCTCCAAGACAATATCAAAAGCAACTGGACTACACAGCTTTGCAAGGGACAGCACCTGTGGGCCAGACCTTGAAAGGAAAGGGTAAAGAAATGCAGCCGCCCACTCAAAGTTAAGTATCAGGGATTGATATTCTAAATGAGTATAATCACTCTAAAGGAGCCAGAAACTCAACCCACAACAGAAAGAACCCTTATTTCGTATTTGATAAATTTACCCAGCAGCGATGGTGGCAGTGATGGCGATGGCGCTGCAAAATAACAGAAAAGATAAAAGAGCTTTTATTGCGGACACGGGAGGACCTCCGGGAAAGACACGCGGAGGCCTTCAGGGCACAAACAATGGGGGCAGCTATATTTATAGGTTTTTAAAGGGGAGGGACCTTGGCAGGTGAGGTAGTGACGTTGTGAGGGCTCATTGGGGATTTTCCTGGGAAGTGAGGTAGATTTTGGCGCGCTGGGCGAAGGGTGTGCTGGGAAGAAGAGGTAGGTAATTGTTCTGTGCTCATCACCGCCTTGTGGAGTCGCCATGGCGACTCAGCCTGTTCCCACATGGGCCGGACCCATCAGTATTCATGCCCGCTTGCTACGTGACTTTGCTCCCGATTTAATTAATTTTACCTGAACAGTGATACCTGTAATCTCATTGGTCGACCATGACTTTGCCCCACCTCATGACCACCTAAGTGAGTTCCCTTAGTTTCACCTTAGGTCTACCTTACCATATGGTTTTGTCCTATGAGACCCCTAAGAAAAGACAATTTTGGGAGCAACCTGCTTGGGCCCCCCTTCTGTTCCCCTCTTGGACAGAAGCTTTCTTTCCCAATATATTTTCTATTCTAAACCTCTGTCTCATTCCTAAAATTCATTCTTCGGTTTTAGAGAACACAAACTCGTCTAAGTGTTTTTCAGGTTAAAAGATCAGTTTTTCTTCCTGCATCACATGGGGATGTCTGGCCTTCCCCAGGGAGCTTCCCAAGGGTACACAATAACAACTCAAAGGTGCAGAAAGGAGGTGACAGGCCCTCCTGCCTGCAGATACAACCATGTCCTTGTCACTCACATGGAGGCAGTGACATTCATTTTCAGTCACAATGTTGTCCTGCTGACTCCACTGGCTGCATTTTCCCACACATATAAATAGACCAGCAAGCTTCTGGATAATTGTCTCATTTTGTTCCTCTTTCATTTGCTCCTTGGCCATACCCTATCTCAAGTCCCACTCATGCCATTTCCGCCTGACCTTGTTTCTTCTCTTTCTTGGGCCACAGTCAAGATAAGGTTCCACTGTGACTTGTCTGGCAGTTTTGTCCTCAGGCCAAGACAAGAACAGCACACAGGCTCTGTGGTCATTACTCAGCAGCTGAGGAGAATTCACTAGCTTTCATCACTGAGTATTAGTAAAGTGCTAGTGTAGCTGGGCATTTGCATGGAGCAGAAGGCTAAACTGAAAGGAAGCCCTTGAGGTCGGCGAGATGATTCAGCGGTCTAAAGTGCTTGCTTAGACAATCTCAGGGACCACAGTTCAATCCCTGGTACCACATGCTGTGCCAGCCCTACCCCTGGGGCAGGCTAAGCCAGCCATAATATATATATATATATATATGAAGCCCTTGCTCTCTGGAAAAGGAATTCATCCAAAGATGCAGCATCAGACTACTAACCAAGATGACAACCTGCCAGGAGTAGAAGGAATCCCAATTCTAAGCTACAGGATCAGGATAGATTGGAGAGCTTTTCGCACCAGGAGACCTGCCTCAGGAAATGTGGAGCAGACACTGAAGCAAGAAGAAAAACTGATAACCTGAAAACCACTGGGACAAGTTTATGTTCTTTAAAACCGAAGAATGAGGGGCCTGGCGGGATGGCTCAGTGGTCTAAAGCGCCTGCTTGGGAAAGCTTGGGAGGCTTCAGGGACCACGGTTCAATCCCGGGCACCACATGCTGCGCCAGCCCTGCCCTCTGGGGGGCGGGCTGAGCCGGCCATAAAAATGAGTGAATAAACAAACAAAGGTTTAAAAAAACAAACAAACAAACAAAAAACGAAGAATGAATTTTAGGAATAAGACGGAGGTTTAAAATAGAATGTTTATTTGGAAAGAAAACTTCTGTCCAAGAGGAGAACAGAAGGGGGGCCCTAGTGGGTTGCCCGAGAAATTGTCTTTCTGTAGGGGTCTTATAGGACAAAACCATGTGATAAGGTAGACCTAAGGTGAAACTAGGGGAACTCGCTTAGGTGGTCACGAGATGGGACAAAGTCATGGTCGACCAATGAGATTACAGGTATCATAATTAAATCGGGAGCAAATTGGGAAGCAAATCACATAGCAAGTGGGCATGACTACGGAATAAGGGTTCTTTCTTTTTTCTAATTTTTAAAATTTTTTTTTCTTGGGCCCAGCAGGATGGATGGCTCAGTGGTCTAAAGCGCCTGCTTAGGAAAGCTTAGGCAGCTGCAGGGACCGCGGTTTGATCCCTGGCACCACATGCTGCAACAGCCCTGCCCTGAGGGCGGGCTGAGCCGGCCATAAAAATAAATAAACAAACAAACAAAAGTTCTGAAACAAGGAGCCTAGCGGGATGGCTCAGCGGTCTAGAGCGCCTGCTTGGGAAGGTTTGGACGGCTGGAGGGACCGCGGTTTGATCCCCGGCACCACATGCTGCACCAGCCTTGCCCTCAGGGCGGGCTGAGCCAGCCATAAAAATAGATAAACGAACAAGCAGGAGTTCTGAAACAAGAAAAAATAAAATAAAATAAAAGTTCTGAAACAAGAAAAAAAAAAAAAAAAAAACATGGTGCTAAACAGAGCCAGTTGCTTTCTGAGCTTCAGAGCAGGATGGAATTAAGCAAGGAACCTTATTCTCAGTGTTACTTAGGGCACAGACACTATCACTGAGGAGATAGCCAGGCATATGTGCATATCCTGGAAGAGCACACTCCTTTTTATATTCTTGATAAAAATCGGAACTTAATCAAGCCTGGAGATCCAACTACCAACGTGAGATGCGGGCCCAGTGGTCAGGGTAATGACCATACCTGGCTGCAAAATCTAGGAGAAAGTAAAAGATCAACTGGCTACAACTCAGAAAAAAAAAAAGAAAGAAAAGAAAGGCCCATTCATACAACAGACTGCAGAAAGGAGAGGCCCCATAGAGAGCAAGGCTAATTGCAGAAGCTCCTTTTTAGGGACAACTACAGGAAACTGAACCTTAACTTCAGGACGATACTTAGGAATTAGTGTTAAGCTTTTCAGGTGTAATAATGGTACCATTAGTAAGGTTATATACTTCTGAAACAGTGATCTGGAATTGACTCCTAAATAAACCTTGATGGGAAGAGGAGGGAAAGGATGGAGGAAGAAAACGAGGGCAGAAATGTGATTTCAGCTAGTGATGGTGAAATCTGAATCAGCAGGTAAACAGTTTTCAGTATAATTATGTCCTGGGCAATAATGTATTTTTACTAAAAAGCTGTCTTTCTTTTTTTAATCAAATTTACCCAGGATTCCCACATCTCTGTTCACTAAGTATGGGCAGTCTAAGTACAAAGCAAGAGTCTATATTTTACTTGAAGTAAAATTAAAGGGCTCAGGGTTTAAAATGAGCCTCCTTGCATCCCTGGAGATCCTCAGCAACAGGAGCAACGGTCTTCTGGACCTGGGGCAGACAGAGGAAGGAATATGGATTTGTATTCTGCATCCCTGGTCATTCTACTGCAGATGCATAGCGGTTGTTTTTAAGAACCCTGGACTAGTGATATGGGCACAGCCTTGCGTTTGAGTTTCACAAGCCAGCTTAAATTTACTCTTACTCAAAAGATAGTGTATGTGACTTCCAGCAAACAGCCCGTGTGGCAGCAGCTTCCTGGGTTGGCTTTCTGTTCCTTCTCTATGGATGGACAGACAGGAGAGCCAGGCAGAGTGTGTGGGCCTCTCCCAAGTTACAACTTCCCCAGCTCACGTGGACACAGCCAAACACACAAAGATAAGCCATCATAGAGCCAGTCATGCCATTGTCCAGTGCATGGTTTCTCGTACACTCAGAGATGCTCTCACCTACAGGCACGTGCACTCCCGTGGTGCTTCCTGCCCAAGTCTCATCTCACACACACAGAGGCATCACTGAAAGATACAATTCATGATAACAGTCTAAGTATTTTACAGCAGGACACAGTGTCACGAACCTCCCTCGTTTGCAGCACACTGAGTCCGTCATTCTTGCCACTTCCCTGAGCAGGAGTCCTGGCAGTCTTGTTTCAGGAGTGTGCTGTCCTGGCAGCTCTGCATCCTGATTGATTCAGCACATTTGCCTTTCATCTTCCTCTCAACTTTGGGAAACAGAACTGGCAAACAGAACTCCTGTTCTCAGGAGTCTGCCTTCTGCTGGATGACACTCAGCAGCGGCCCCCACTGCATTTGCGATCACACCTCATAAAAACACTCATGACAGAGGACATCCAGCACTGCCTCAGGAAATGTGTTAGAAGGGAAGGGAAGAATTTTAAGAGGGATTAAGGGCCGTGTGTCTTTTCCTGTAATAAATTTTAAAAAATGTGAACATTGCTGTACATTTGATCACTGCTTATCCATTCCCACACAGTCACACATACACAGAGACACTCTCACACACACCCATATTCCCTCACTCACACCCGCATTCTCACACTGCGCCCTGACTATTCCTTGGCCTCAGTTGAGATCAGAGCTGCAGGAGAGGCCTCTTCGTTACTGAGCTAGAGGGGCCCTTCAGGTCCCCAGGGTCTTTCTGGTCAGCCACCCACAGAGCCTGCAAAGCAGGCCTCTCAGCCAGCCAGGCTCCTGTCCTCCGACCACCTCCACTGGCAAGTCCAGCAAGCTGGAAGGACAGGAAATGGCCAACCATCCGGTTGAACTCGCCTGCTGTCCTTTTTGGCTGCTCTTAATTTTACCTTCCGGTCTGAGACTCTGCCCCCTGGAGCTTATTTCTCTGTGCCCAGTATTTTCCACACAGTTACTTGAATTTCATTATGTGACAATCAACATGCTCTGGTCCCAAATACTGGGGAAGAAACAGAGTACAAAAAGATACAGCAAGAGCCTGATCTTTGCAGAATAGAGTAATGGCAATTCTGAAATTCCTGAAAGAGAATCAGAGTAGAACTTGGAGAAAGACAAAAGGATGGAGGTACCTGGAGGCCTGACACCTATCAAGAAGAAGTAACCATGGTGCTGGGCAAGGGTCAGGGCCTTTGGAATAGAAACCAGTTCAAAGGTGGCAAAGATAGCCCTTTGGAGCTGAGGAAAATCCAAAGCTAGGAAAGCATGCATTGTTCGTCTTTCCTCCAAAGTCTGCAGGAAAAACAAAAAGAGATGTATGAAAGTTCTATAAGAGGATTTTGCTTTCCGTACAATTGTAACAAAAGGGGCTGAAGAGATAGCTCTGCGGCATAAGTGCCTGCCTGGCAAGTTCAAGGTCATGAGTTCAAACCCCAGGCTCAGAAAAAAAAAAAAAAAAAAGTCCATCTGGGCAACAGAGTGAGACTCTCATTTTTGGGGCCCAGCAGGATGGCTCAGTGGTCTAAAGCACCTCCTCCCCACCACACATCCTTTGCTGGATCCTTCTGATACTTCAGATTTTGGGTTAAACATTTCTTGCTGAGTCATCCTAAGTAGCCTACACCAAGTTACTAATCTCCTCCCACCTCCATGTCTTTCCCCTGACTGTCACACCAGGAAGAAGGAAGGGAGGAAGGAAGGAAGGAAGGAAGGGAGGAAGGAAGGAAGAAAAGAAAGAAAGAAAGAAAGAAAGAAAGAAAGAAAGAAAGAAAGAAAGAAAGAAAGAAAGAAAGAAAGAAAGAGGGAAGGAAGGCTTGGGCGGCTGCAGGGACCATGGTTTGATCCCGGGCAGCACATACTGCGCCAGCCCTGCCCTCAGGGCAGGCTGAGCCGGCCATACAAATAAATAAATAAACAAAAGTTCTGAAACAAGAAAAACAAACAAACAAAAGTTCTGAAACAAGAAAAAAATAAAATAATTCTTTTTTTCTTGTTTCAGAACTTTTGTTTATTTTATATATTTTAGAATTTTTTAAAATTTTATTTTATCTTTTTATTTTCTTCTTTCAGAACTTCTGTTTGTTTATTTATTTGTATGGCCAGTTCAGCCTGCCCTGAGGGCGGGGCTGGCACAGCATGTGGTGCTGGGGATTGAACCGCCGTCCCTGCAGCCGCCTAAGCTTTCCTAAGCAGGCGCTTTAGACCACTGAGCCATCCTGCCGGGCCACCATGTAACAAATTTCCACAAGCACTGGTATAAAGCAACACCTACTGCTAACCTGCAGCTCCATAGGACCCAGCAGGGATGACGTGGCACTTCAGTGCTGTCTTAGTTACTTTTCTCTCCTTGCTGAGACCAAATACCTGATGCCAAAATTAAGGAAGGAAAATTTTATTTAGCTGTCAATCCATACTTGGCTGGTTCTGAGGCAGAGTGGCATGTGGCAGACAGCAACAGTTCTTGACTGTAAAAGACAAGAAAAACAAGAGCAAAAGGAGGAGGAGGAGCATGAGCAAGCCTCTGTCCCTCCTTTCTGTTATATGGAGGCTGCCTGCCCCAGGGTGGTGTAGCACTCACACCCATAATCCCAGCATTGGACCTTCAGTGGGTCACAAACTCTAGAAGCCCACTGCATGACTGCACGAGGCCTTGGGGACACATCTAAACACAAACCACAACAAGTATTTTCTGTGTGTAGTCTCTATAAGCTTAAATCAGAAAATGAACTGAGGCTGAGGAACAGATTTTCCTATTCCCCCTACTCCCACCTTCTTGGCCCAGTACACACTTTGCACCCTGGATCTGTCTTTCTTCTCAGAATGAAATCAGGGACCCCCAGTGATTCAGGAAAGCCCTCCCATGACCTACAAGGCTGACGCCTCAGGTCTCCGTCCCACCCTCAGTTTCCCTCTTCCCATCACTCTTTATTTAATGAGTACTCAGGCGGTCACGGTTCTCTGAGCCTGTGACTTCCTCCTCCCCACCACACATCCTTTGCTGGATCCTTCTGATACTTCAGATTTTGGGTTAAACATTTCTTGCTGAGTCATCCTAAGTAGCCTACACCAAGTTACTAATCTCCTCCCACCTCCATGTCTTTCCCCTGACTGTCACACCAGGAAGAAGGAAGGGAGGAAGGAAGGAAGGAAGGAAGGGAGGAAGGAAGGAAGAAAAGAAAGAAAAAGAAAGAAAGAGGGAAGGAAGGAAGGAAGGAAAGAAAGAGGGAAGGAAGGAAGGAAAGGAGGGAAAGAGGAAAGGAGGGAGGGAGAGAGGAGGGAGGAAGGGAGAGAGGTGATGAGAAAGACTGAGGGGTTCAGAAGGAAGGAAAAAAGATGTGAAAAATAGTGAAGGAAAGAGCTCACACTTTAACTGTGGTAAAGACCACAGAGTTAACACATTTATTTTATTTTCTTTTTTTCTTGTTTCAGAACTTTTTTTAAAAAGAATTTTTTATTTTATTTATTTATTTTTTCTTGTTTCAGAACTTTTGTTTGTTTATTTATTTTTATGGCTGGCGCAGCCTGCCCTGAGGGCAGGGCTGGCACAGCATGTGGTGCCAGGGATGGAACCACGGTCCCTGCAGCTGCCTAAGCTTTCCTAAGCAGGCGCTTTAGACCACTGAGACATCCTGCCAGGCCCCCACACCCACTATTTTTATCTTGCTACAAAACACACTTCTGATTGGCACTGGACACCTTGGTTCCTGGAACTCCCACATGGAGGTCCTGCCACCACTCTGCCCAAGAGTTTCTCCTCCATAAATCCTCCATCATTTCCCTAGGCCCTGGCCCACCTTCTGTCACTGTAGAGCTTTGTATTTCTAAAGTGTGCTTTCCTGCACCTCCTTTCATGGCCTCCAATCCTGCTAGCTCTGGGACTCACCCCATGGGTTCCTAGTGGGTGAAGGGGCTGCAGAGTTTCCCTCATCCTGCTTAGCTATTCAGGAACTCTGCCCCCCATGAGGCCCTGCCCTCCATGGGCCCTAGAGGAAAAGGAGCCTCCCTCCCAAATTACTGTCCGCAGGGCCCCTTTGGTTTTACTGACTCACTGATAACCATCCATGACTCCAGCCTTTTGAAGTATGAAGCTGCCTGGCCAAGAATGTTTATTAAACAAGAAGTCACTGTAACAATAAATATGTTATCTATTTACTCTGCAGCTCTCCTGAGACGGGAGCTAAACAAATACGCAATTATGTGCTTGGCCAAAGACCTGCTGAGTCATTCCTCCTGTCTAGATGCTTTAAAGCTTAATGATAAGTTAGCATTGCTCTGTCTCCTTAAGTGACCAAAGAAATTACTGTTTCAGAAAGAACACTTCAGAGAGGTCATATTTATTTCTACTTTTAGGGGCATCTTTGTCTTCAAATATTCTAGAGAACTGGGGTCACTACAGTGAGAAGCACAACATAGGGCCCTCTCTCCATGGGGAGTGGTTGTGTGGAGGACTCACAGTCACCGAAGAGGGTTTTTCTATTTGCACCATGGTTCCTTAGGTGTGAGACAGCACCGCCTTCCTGACTCCCTCATGAACCCAATTAAATTTTATCATACTCATTTGGAGTCATCATACACATTTGGACATTATGATATAAAAGGATCAGAAGCCAATTATTAAACAATTTAATTTTCCCATAAAAACATAGCCACACTTTTCTGGGTGGATATTGCAGCAAATAGAACTTCTTGAGCTAAACTGAGCTTCAATTATCAATGAATGCATGCCACTAACATCCAATAATTAATTGTGTGCATATATTCATATAATCCCCACAACTGTTTGGAAATGGACCCAGAGTCTTCTCACAAAGCTACATCTCCAGCCTGTTTTACTTTTCCTTGTTGTCCTTTGTTTGTTTTTGCTTTTTTTTTGACAGGACCAGGGTTTGAACTCACGACCTTGCACTTGCCAGGCAGGCACTTGTGCCATGGAGCTATTTCCCTGGCTCTTATTTTTCCTTTTGAAACAAGTGCTCCTTAACTTGCTTTTCTTCAAGCTGGGCTTGAATTTGCAATCCTTGTGCATCAGCCTCCCTGAGTGCTTGCAAGCTTGCACTAAGAACTCTAGCTACCACAGTTCCACTTTAGTCCTGGCTAAAATCTAACTTGCTCAGTTTCTGATCTGTATCATGCTTTACTTTAGCAGCATTAACGTGGAATTTTCTATGGAGAAATGAGTAAAAATTGGCCTGAAGTTTAGCAAACATAATTCTCATGAAAATGATCATTTTACCTTATAGAGGCTAAATATCTCACTGATTTTCAGACCAGCATTTTTATTGCTGTTGGAGATCAGTATCCTTTATCTTCAACTTGCTTTTGTAATGAATCGCATTCAAAATTCTGTTGCTAAGCTGAAGTCAACTTGGTGAAAATCATGAGATTTGGAGTTTAGGTCAGTAAACTCGTTTGTGTGTGGCATGCACCAGACATTGTGGTGCTCAGAGGACTGCATGGGTATGTGACTCTGAGACTGTAATGAAAACCTAGTGTAGTGGTCAGCTTTCTCATTGCTAGGACAAAAGTCGCACAACTTAAAGGAGAGCATTTAACTTGGCTCGTTGTTTTAGAAGCTCCCACCCATGGTTGACTGGCTCCATGGAAGCAACAACATGGCAAGGACACAGCTTAGGAAAGCTGATCAACTCATGGCATCCTGGAAGCAGCAGAGACCAGGGAGGAGCTTCAGAGAAAAGGACCCAGACAGACGCCTCCAGGCCACGGCCCCATGACCCTCTTCCTCCAAATAAGTCTCACCTCTTAGCATCCAAGTCAGCTATGAATTCACTGGTAGATTAACTCATTGATGAGAGTAGTGCCATCACAGTGCTACCACAATCCCACCAAGTATAGTTAACAGAGGACAGTCTTGCCTTATTACCAATGTTCCAGGTTCAGAAAACGCCCAGTGTCTCATTACTGCTTACACTGTCAGCTTCAGTGTTCTCTTTAGTGTTTTGTTTTGTTTTGCTTCATTTTGTGGATGTTCTTTATCAAGCTGAGAATGTTTCCTTTTATTCACAATTTGTAGAGATTTTTAAAATTGTAAATAGGTATTGGATTTTGGTAATATTTTTTTCTACCTCAATTGATATGATTGTAATTTTTATTTTTTAGTCTTTTGATGTGCTAGATTATATTGAGTTTTTCCCTAATGATAAATCAGGCTTTTATAATTCCTGCTTGGTCATGACATAATTTTTAAAAATACATCATATATATATATATATATATATATATATATATATATATATATATATTAGAATTATTTTATTCTATTTTATTTCTTGTTTCAGAACTTTTGTTTATTTATTTTTATGGCCAGCTCAGCCTGCCCTGAGAGCAGGGCTGGTGCAGCATGTGGTGCTGGGGATTGAACTGCAGTCCCTGAAGCCGCCTAAGCTTTCCTAAGCAGGTGCTTTAGACCACTGAGCCATCCTGCCGCCCCCCACTTTTCAGATTTTATTTTATTTTTTTTTTAAATTTTCTTGTTTCAGAATGTTTGTTTGTTTGTTTATTGATTTATTTTTATGGCTGGCTCAGTCTGAACTAAGGGCAGGGCTGGCACAGCATGTGGTGCTGGGGATCAAACCACGGTCCCTGCAGGCGCCTAAACTTTCCTAAGCAGGCACTTTAGACCACTGAGCCATCCTGCTGGGCTCCAAGGAGTTGACAAATATTATTAAATTGTTTTTGCAAGAAGAGAAGCCGGTTCAAAGAGGGAAAAGCTGTCAAGGTAACATAATCAGCAAATGGCTCAGGCCTCCTCCTCAAATCCCATACTATAACCATGTAACTTCTGTCAAAGAAGACTACCAGGCCATCTATATACAGACATCACTGTTCTTCCTATCCAACTCAGAAAAAAAAAAATAAAAAAATAAAAATTATATATATAAATTTTGAAAGCATTTATTTTCTAGTTTATCATTTTGATTCAAGCATAATGTAAGTTTTTTTCGCCAATTCTACATGTCTTACTTTATTTTTTTTCTATTTTAATTTTAATTTTTATTACTTTTAATAAGAGATAACAATATGAGAGCTTCAAAACATGTTAGTAGCACATTCGCAATAGTTGAAACACTGCATATTGTTGTGTTCACAAACGTTATACAGAGCACAGGGTGCAGACATGATAAATTTTCTAATCAATATTGGTTCCGAAGGGGAAAAAAGAAAAGAAGAAAGAAAAAAAAAGAGAAAGAAGAAAAAGTTTTCTTCTTTTTGAACTAGGAGGAAGTAGTTGTATACATAGTCCAATGTTTCATAATTGCAGTGGGTTACCGGTGATACTGGAAATGTTGAAGGCTGTTGATTTAGGCCTCTTACTGCTCATCATACTAATCTAGCTCTGCATTTTATGCCTCATAATTAAGCTTTTCTGTTAGGTGATCAAGTGTAAGCTAAAGCAAGACCTGTCTAACAAAACTTTCATCATTTGTACTTTCCAGGGTCAAATCTCCTCAGGATTAACTTTGGAACCACATTGCAGTGCTTTGTAAAACTGTTGTCAGTATCAGCCATCGGGATGAGTCACGGTCAATGCTTGACCAGTTTGCTCTCTGTGAAAGCCTGAGAGAACCTTTTCTCCCCAAGTGACTCTCCCTATGTACACTATACTTCATTTATCCTTTTTCCTCTGAGGTCCCATAATCTCCTTGACCAGAAAATTTGGGAAACCCCTGGGTTACAGGATATTACAACACAGGTTCTCTTATGTTCTGAGTCCTCACTGACCTTGAGGGGCTAGAGCCAAAATGATGGCTATCCTCATAGCCCTTCTTTTTCTCCACTTTTTGGTCTGTTAACTTACATTCTCAACCCTCTAGCAGAAAAGCGTAATGATACAATTACTTCATATCATAAGTAATTCAGCTCAACCTCACTGCCTTTCTAAATATCATACCTGTTAGACTTAGCTTGACATTGGTATTTTCCTTCAATCATTGATATTCTAATAAATCTCTACAGATTGTGATAAAAGCAGTTACACATTTTTACACAGACATTTAGAAATCTAAGGATGTACAAAATTGTAGCCTGTCAAGCCTATAGCATTTGGCCTAGTCTGTTATTCTCAATTAATACTATTTTTTATCTTTTGGTTAACCAATCATTTACTTGAGAGCGAGTATAGCAGTAACTAAGTTTACAATAGAAGTAGCACACATAGTCCCAAATGACATGCATTTCAAGTGCAGTTTTAGTGTTACTTCAAAAATCTTTGATCTCCATTCAGCTGTGTTATGCCTTTCCATTTTTATATCTTCTTTAGATTTCTTAGCCGGGCGTGGTGGCGCATGCCTGTAATCCCAGCACTTGGGAGGCTGAGACAGGAGGATCGGTGAGAGTTCGAGACCAGCCTGGGCTACAAAACTGAGCTCAAGGTCAGCCTGAACTGTACAGTGAGACCCTGTCTCAAAAAAAAAAAAAGAAAAAAGAAAAATAGATTTCTTATACTAGGGATACATATGATATTTACAAATGTAGGTCTGGTTTATTTCACTTATGAGTATATGCTCAATATACATCCATTTATATATGAAGTCTTCCAGTTTCTCCTTTTTTATAGCTGAGTAATATCCCACTGTATAAAAATACCACATCCTTTTTAATCATTCTTCAAATGATGGGCATTTTGGTTGTTTCCAAGATTTGGCTATTACAAATTGGGCTGCTATAAACATAGGTGCACAGATATCGCTATGGTATGATGTTCTCAGTTCTTCCGGGAAAATTCCCAGTAGGGGGATAGGCGGATTCAACAGGATTTCCATGTCTAGTTTTTTAAGGAGCCTCCACACTGCTTTCCATAGTGGTTGCACCAATCTGCATTCCCACCAGCAGTGAAGAAGGGTTCGTTTTTTGTCCACAGTCTCTCCAGCACTTATTGCTGGTTGATTTCTTTATGATAGTCATTCTTTCTGGGATGAGATGGTATTTAAGTGATGTTTTAATTTGCATTTCACAGATGGCTAGTGATGTGGAGCATTTCTTCATGTATTTATAGGCTTGCTGAATTTCTTTCTCTGAGAAGTGTGTGCTCATCTCAGATGCCCATTTTTGGATTGGGTCTTTGAATTTTGGGACCTTAACTGTTTTCAATTCCTTATAGATTCTAGATAGAAAACCTTTGTCTGAGCTCTTATTAGTTGAAATCTTTTTAAAATTTGTAGGTTGTAAAAAAAAAATTGTAGGTTGTGTTTCCACTCTGTTGATAATTTCTTTTGACGTGCAAAAACTTCTTAGCCAGAGGAGGTCCAATTTCTTGAAGCTTTCAAGTGTTAAACGTGCATTTTAATTTCTGTCCATGAATATTTTCCCTACCCCAATATCTTCAAGATTTTCTCCCACTTTGTATTCCAGGAGATTTAATGTTTCTCTTTTAATATTTAGATATTTAGGGGCTGGGGAGATAGCTCTGTGGCACAAGTGCCTGCCTAGCGAGTGCAAGGTCATGAGTTTGAATCCCAGTCCTGAAAAAAAACAAAACAAAACAAAACAAAAAACCAAACAAACCAAACAAAACTTAGATATCTAATTCATTTAGACTTCAGTTTAGTGCATGGTGATAGATGAGGATCAAGTTATAGCTTTTAGCATGTAGAGAGTCAATTTTTCCAGGACCATTGGGTAAAGAGGCTATCTTTCCGCCACTAAGTGTGTTTGGGTCCTTTGTCAAAGATAAGGTGGCTGAGTGTGTTTGTATCTGCTTCTGCATCTTCTGATCTATTCCACTGATCCTCGGGTCTATTTTTTTGCCAGTACCTTGCTGATTTTATTACTGTAGCTTTGTAGCATATATAACTTTAGGTCAGGAATTGTAATGCCTCCTGCCGTACCTTTATTGCCGAGAATTGTCTTTGCAATTCTTGGTCTTTTTTGGTTCCAAATACATTTTAGGAATGACTTCTCCAGGTCTGTGAGGTATGTTGATGGTATTTGGATAGGAATTGCTTTAAATCTGTATAACAATTTAGTGAAGATGGCCATCTTCAAAATGTTTGTTCTTCCTATCCAGCAGCAGGGAATATCTTTTCATTTTCTGAAATCTTCTGGGGTCTCTTTTTTTCAGAGTACTTTAGTTTTCATTGAAAAGGTCTTTTACTTCCTTAGTTAGGTTGATTCCTAAGTATTTCATTTTCATTGGTGCTATCCTAAAAGGTACTGTTTCTCTAATTTCTCTCTCAGTGTGTTTGTTATCTGTGTAGAGAAATACTATTGACTTTTTTGTGTTGACTTTGTCTCCTGATATGCTATTGAATTTGTGTATTAATTTCAGTAGCTTCTTGGTGAAGTTCTTTGGGTCTTCCAAGTAGATTATCATGGCATCGGCAAATAGTGATAGTTTTACTTCTTCTTTACCCATTCTTATTCCTTTTATTTCTCTTTCTTGTCTAATGACTGTAGCTAATGACTCCAGAACTATATTGAATATGAGTGGCGATAGAGGGCATCCTTGTCTTGTACCAAATTTGAGATTAAAAGACTTCAGTTTTTCCCCATTTGGAATTATACTAGGTGTTGGATTGTTGTAGATGGCTTTTATCCAGTTGAGGTAGAGGCCCTCTATTCCAGTTTTCTGTAGGACTTTGAACATGAATGAGTGTTGGACTTCATCATAGGCCTTTTTGGCATCAATTGAGATGATCATGTGATTTTTGGTCTTGGCTTTATTGATATAATGTATTGCGTCTATAGATTTGCGTATATTGAACCATCCTTGCATCCCTGGAATGAATCCTACCTGGTCATGGTGTATAATCTTCTTGATGATTTGTTGTATTCTAGTGGCGAGGATTTTATTGAGAATTTTTTTTAAATTTTCTTGTTTCAGAACTTTTGTTTGTTTGTTTATTTATTTTTATGGTCGGATCAGCCTGCCCTGAGGGCAGGGCTGGTGCAGCATGTGGTGCCGGGGATCGAACTGCGGTCCCTGCAGCCGCCTAAACTTTCCTAAGCAGGCGCTTTAGACCACTGAGCCATCCTGGCGGGCCCCTTATTGAGAATTTTTGCATCTATGTTCATGAGAGAAATTGGCCCATAGTTTTCTTTTTTAGTTACATCTCTTTCTGGTTTTGGTATTAGTGTAATCCTTGCCTCTAGGAATGATTTTGGAAGGACTGCTTCCTTTTCAATCTCATTGAAGAGTTTGAGGAGTATTGGGGTTATGTCTTCTCTAAATTTCTTGTAGAATTCAGAGGTGAATCCATCGGGTCCTGGACTTTTCTTTGTCAGTAGGCTTTTTATTACATTTTGTATTTCATTGGCTGTTATTGGGTTGTTGAAAATTTTAATATCTTCTTGATTCAGTTTTGGTAATTTGTACTTTTCTAGGAATCTGTCCATTTCATCTGTGGCTTCAATTCTGTGAGAGTAGAGATTCTCAAAGTAACTATTTATGATTCTCTGTATCTCTGCTGGGTCTGTAGTAATTTCACCCTTTTCCTTCCTTATTGCTTGGATTTGAGTCCTCTCTTTCCTCTTTTTGATGAGGTTAGCTAGGGGCTTATCAATCTTATTTAATCTTTGAAAGAACCAGCTTTTGGATTGATTAATTCTTTGTATTGTTTTCTTTGTTTCAATTGAATTGATATCTGCTCTAATCTTTATAATTTCCTCCCTCCTTCGGGCTTTGGATTTCGTTTGTTCTTCCGCTTCTAGTTGGTTTAAGTGTTGTGTAAGATTGTTTATTTGTTCCCGTTCTGTTTTCTTAATGTGTGAGTTCAGAGCTATGAATTTCCCTCTGAGAACTGCTTTCACTGCATCCCACAAATTCCGGTAGGTTGTGTTTGAATTTTCATTAAATTGTAGATACTGTTTCATTTCATCTCTAACCCACTGGTTGCTGAGAAGAGTGTTGTTTAATTTCCATGTAATGCTTATGTTCCTATGGTTTTTTTCTTTTTTTAATTTAATTTTATTTATTTTTTTCTTGTTTCAGAACTTTTTTAAAGAATTTTTAAATTTTATTTCATTTTTTTTCTTGCTTCAGAACTTTTGTTTGTTTTATTTATTTATTTTTATGCCTGGCTCAGCCTGCCCTGATGGTAGGACTGGCACAGCATGTAGTGCCGGGGATCGAACCACTGTCCCTGCAGCCACCAAGGTTTCCTAAGCAGGTGCTTTAGGCCACTGAGCCATCCTGCCGGGCCCATTCCTATGGTTTCTTTTGTCATTTATTTTCAGGTTGATTGCACTGTGGTCAGATAATATGCATGAGATAATTACTGTTTTCTTGAATATACTTAAGAATGATCTATCGACTAATATGTGATCTATTTTAGAAAATGTCCCATGTGCAGCTGAAGAAAATGTGTATTTTGAAGTAGTTGGGTGGAACACTCTGTGTATGTCCACTAAGTCCAGTTGTTCCAAGCTCTGGTTCAGTTCTGCTACTTCTTTGCTAATTTTTTGTCCTCTTGACCTATCTTTTTCGGATAAGGGGGTGTTGAGTTTTCCTGTTAAGATTGTGGTATTACACATGAGATTTTTCATGTCCATTAAGGCTTGTTTTATATAACTTGCTTCTCCTGTGTTGGGTACATACATATTTATGAGTGTTACCTCTTCATCATGAATTTTTCCCCTAACCAATATGTTAGGGCCTTCTTTATTTCGTTTGCTCAATCTTGGTTTGAAGTTTAGACTGTCTGCAAACAGGATGGCTACCCCTGCTTTTTTTTGAGGTGCTGGAGGATGTAGTATTGTTTTCCAACCTTTACCTTTAAGCCTGTGAGTTTCTTTTCTCTTTTTTTTAGAATTTTTTATTTTATTTTTTTCGTGTTTCAGAACTTTTTGTTTGTTTAATTATTTTTATGTCTGGCTCAGCCTGCCCTGAGGGCAGGGCTGGTGTAGCATGTGGTGCCGGGGATCGAACCATGGTCCCTGCAGCCACCCAAGCTTTCCTAAGGAGCTGCTTTAGACCACTGAGCTATCCTGGGTCCCCATAAGCCTGTTTCTTTATGAATTAAGTGTGTTTCTTGTATACAGCATATTGTTGGGCTTTGTTTCCTTATCCACTCTGCAAGTCTACTTCTTTTAATTGGAGAATTGAGTCCATTTACATTGATGGATATAAATGAAATGTATTGACTTATGATTGACATGACTTTTATTTGCTACTGTTTACCACTTTTTCTCCTATGTTTAGTTGGTTACTCTATTTGGTGGGATCTTTCTGTTCTCATTTGTTGAAATCAGGTCTTTTTGGTCCCTCTCTAAAATATTTGTTAGAATACTGTGTAGTGTTGGCTTTGACGTCATGAAATTCTTTAGTTGTTTCTTGTTGAAATATTTCACTTCTCCCTCATAGTTGAAGGAGAAATTTGCCAGGTATAATAGTCTGGGCTGAAATTTGTTTTCATGGAGGACTTGAAGCACTCTGCTCCATGCTCTTCTCGACTTCATGGTTTGTGAAGAGAAATCTGCTGTTATTCTGATGGGTTTTCCTTTAAATGTGAACTGTTTCTTTTCTCTAGCAGGTTTTAGTATATTATTCTTCAGCTGGATTTCTGGTATCTTGACTATTGGTGTATTTTTAGTTGGGTTGATATTATGTGGAGTTCTGTATGCTTCCATTACCTGAATGTCCAATTGCTTTCTCATATTTGGGAAGTTTTCTGCTATTACTTCTGCCCATATTCTTTTTATATCATTTGTATTGACTCCTTCTTTGTCATTGACTGCTAGTAATCTCACCTTGCTCATTTTTGCATCATCTTGCAGGTGCTGAATTATTTTTTTCCTGCATCCTAGTTGTTTTTTTTTTTTTTTTTTTTTTTTTTTTTTTTTTTTTTTTTTTTTTTTTTTTTTTTTTTTTTTTTTTTTTTTTTTTTTTTTTTCTTGTTTCAGAACTTTTTTTTTTAGAATTTTATTTTATTTTATTTTCTGGTTTCAGAACTTTTTGTTTGTTTGCTTATTTACTTTTATGGCCGGCTCAGCCTGCCCTGAGGGCAGGTCTGTCATAGCATGTGGTGCCAGGAATCTAACCTCGGTTCCTGCAGCCACCTAAGCTTTCCTAAGCAGGCGCTTTAGACCACTGAGCCATCCTGTTGGGTCCCCATTCTAGTTCTTTTTAACAGATCCTTTCTTACTTTTTCACTGGCTGCAACTGTGTCTTCAAGATCTGAAACTCTATCGTCACTTTCGTTCATATGGTTTTGCCAGCTTGTGACTGAGATTTTATTTTCTTGTATATCTCTTTGAAACTCTTTCATGCGATCTATTTCTTTCTTATATTGCTCCATTAGGGAATCTATCATTTTTCTATTCTCTTCTAATTTTTTATCAATGTCTACTTTAGTAGTATTGAGGTCTCTCATTATAGTTATCTTTTCTTTCTCTAGTTCAGAGATTATTTCTGTTCTGTTCTTCTCTCTACCTTTCTGTAGTTGTTCCCCTACTTTGGATTCTATTAATTTAGACATATCTTTCTTAACTTCAGATATTAGTTTTGCTATGTTTTCCTCTATATATTTCTCCAGTTGCTTTTCCACTTCATGCGTTTCTTTTTTTTTACTTCAGATGTTATCTCTGATCTGAGTTGCTCTATATGTTTCTGCACTTGTCTCTCTACTTCAGATGCTACTGAGTCAGAGATTTCATCTACATGATCCCCATTTTCTTCCATGGTAGTGACTCCTGTATTTGCTTTGGGTGGGCTAGGGCCCTGAGATTGCATCTTACTCCTTGTTATCATTTTGTATGGAAGTGATCTCTGTACTTTGGTGAAGTTATGCTGTTAGCATTGATAGGAGTTTGGTCTGGCTCCCTCAAGTTGGTTCTCCTCCAGAAGTGCCTGACTGTAAGATCTTGGGCTTCTGGCTGCTGTGAGGCCCCGGTGGGTTGGGACTGTGGGTGGAGTTGGAGCTCTGCAGTTGAGGAGTCCTGGTAGGCTCATGGGTCTGATGGGTTGCCAGACGAGATGCCAGATGTGTTCAGGACTGGAGCTCAGGCACGAGGAGCCAAAAGAGAAAAGGAGGTGGACCAAGGGTCCTAAGCCTGCAGGTGTGCGGGCCAGACGGGTTGGCAGAGGAGACGCCAGATGGGTTCGGGACTGGAAAACGAGCAGGAGAAGTTCAAAAAAAGGGGGGAGGCAGGTCGAGGGTCCTTACCCAGCAGGCACGCGTGAGCCAGAGTTTGGGACCACTAAAAACTTCTTTTTTAAGGGATTATAAATCATTTTTTACTTTTAAATTATTACGCCAACGTTATTACATTTAAAAATCCATTGAGTTTTGCATGCTAATCTTAAATCATATAATGCTGCTGAATTCACATCAATTCTTTTTTTTTTTAGCATATTTGGTACAGGTTGTCACAACACAGCTGGGACTCATAGTGATCCTCCTGTTTTCAACCTCCCTAGCACTGGTATTACAGGCGTGCACCACCATGCCAGGTCTTGGTGACTCACTCAGCATGCTCAGGGTCAGACTGGTTGCGACATGTGGTGCCAGGGACCAAACCCTATTTCCTGTGCTTGCATAAGCAGGCATTAACCCACCAAGCTATCTTGCTGGCCTATGAATTCACATCAATTTGATGAGAATTTATAAAAGAATCTTCTGAATTCTCTATAGAGAGAGCCATGTCTCTTTCAAATGGGAATGGCTCTACAGCTTTCTCCTGTCTCATATGTCTTTTCTTTCTTTTTGTTGATTTATTTCAGTGTCTGGAATTTCCTATACTCTCTTGAGGGAGAGTGAGAGTATCTACCTTTGCCATGCTTTCAATCTTAGGAAGCAGAAATTCATTTTTCACTCTAAAAATTTATGGTGTTAATTTGTCTTTAAACATTTAGTAGAATTCTCCAGTGAAAGTACTGAGGCCTAAACCGGGCGTGGTGGCACACGCCTGTAATCCCAGCACTTGGAAGGCTGAGGCAGGAGGATTGGTGTGAGTTCGAGACCAGCCTGGGCTACAAAAGTGAGCTCAAGGCCAGTCTGAACTGCATAACAAGACCCTGTCTCAAAAAAAAAAGAAGAAGCTATAGCAAAATATGAATAAATAAAGTACTTAGGCCTGAAGATTCCCTTTTCAGGGACTTTTCTTCATTGTATGTGCAATTTATTTAATCACCACTAGGACTATTGAGATTATCTATTTCAAATTGGTTCAGCCTTGCTACCTTTGACTTTTCAAGTAGACAGTCTACTTCTTCTAATATCCAAATGTTTCTCCAATTACCCAAATTTATAATTATTCCAGTAATTTTCAGTATTATCAGTATTTCTCTTGTAGGTTGCAAGATTTGTTTGTTTGTTTTTTTTTAATTTTAATTTAGTTTAATTTTTTTCTTGTTTCAGAACTTTTGTTTGTTTGTTTATTTATTTTTATGGCCAGCTCAGCCTGCCCTGAGGGCAGGGCTGGCGCAGCATGTGGTGCCGGGGATCGAACCACGGTCCCTGCAGCCGCCCAAACTTTCCTAAGCAGGCGCTTTAGACCCCTGAGCAATCCTGCCAGGCCCTAGGTTGCAAGATTTGTAATTCTACCGATGATTTCATTCTGATGTTAGCAAAACGTTTTGCTGAAGATTTATCTATTTCTTTGATTTTACCTTTTTTCTCGGTTGTATTATTGGTTTTTGATTTCACTGATTTCTGCTCTGATATTTATTATTATTTTTTAATTTAAATTTCTTGGCCCCGGCAGGATGGCTCAGTGGTCTAAAGCGCCTGCTTAGGAAAGCTTAAGCAGCTGCAGGGACCTCGGTTCGATCCCAGGCACCACATGCTGCGCCAGTCTTGCCCTCAGGGCAGGCTGAGCTGGCCATAAAGGTAAATAAATAAACAAACAAAAGTTCTGAAACAACAACAAAAAAAATTTAAATTTCTTGAGTTATGAGCTTTAATTTATATGAGACTTTCCTTCCCTTTTAGTAAAACATTTTTAACAACAGACTTCTTTTTCAACATTTTTCAGGCTGCATTTTCTAGCTTGATATGCTGCTCTTTCATTTTCAATCATAACTCAGCTGTGCATGCTTTTGATTCCTTTCACACTTCCTGTTTTGTTTGTGGATTATTTAGAAACCTGTTTAATTTCCACAAGTTTAGAGATTTTTCTCTTAGCCTGATATTTACTTCTAACTTGGTTCTAGCAGGGTCTAAAAATACATTCTATTTCAATTCTTTTTATATTAGCTTTGGTCCAGGATGTGGCTTATTTTGATGAAGGTTTATAAATTTTTTTGGGAAAAATGTATGTTCTGTTGTTGGGCAGAATGTCCTATTTCCTGATCCTGCTGGCATGTCACACAGTTGTAATCTTCTATAATTGCTAACTGTATTTGTAGTTGTTCTACTATTTGTGGGGTGGTAGTCAAATCCTCAGTCATAACTGTGGCTTTGTTGTTTTTCTTTTTTATTAATTTTTTTCTTGTTTCAGAACTTTTGTTTGTTTGTTTGTTTGTTTATTTATTTATTTATTGTGGGCTCAGCCTGCCCTGAGGGCAGGGCTGGCACAGGATGTGGTGCCGGGGATCGAACCGCGGTCCCTGTAGCCGCCTAAGCTTTCCTAAGCAGGCACTTTAGACCACTGAGCCATCCTGCCAGGCCCCTTCTCTTTTCATCTTAGTGTTTGTTTCATATATTTTGGATTTTGCTGTCTTTTACACACACAGTTTAATATAATTTTGCCTTTAAAGCAGATTAACTTATTTTTCTTTGTCATTTTCTTTTTTTTCATTTTGTGTATTTGGACAGGGTCTCAGTACACAGCTCAGACTCCCACTGATCCTCCTGTTTTCAGCCTCCCAGTGCTGGGAATTACAGGGGTAATCACCACCATGCCCGGACTCAGTCACCAGCTCAGCACACCATAGGGACAGGGCTGGTGTGGCATGCAAGACCGGGGATCAAACCCCAGTCCCTATTCTTGGCAAAGCAGGTGCCTAGTCCACTTAGCTATCTTGCTGGCCCTCTTTGTTGATTTCCTGAGCTTTTTTTTTTTTTTTTTTTTAGAATCATTTTATTTTTTTTTTCTTGTTTCAGAACCTTTGTTTATTTATTCACTCATTTTTATGGTCGGCTCGGCCCGTCCCGAGGGCAGGGCTGGGGCAGCATGTGGTGCCGGGGATCGAACCGCGGTCCCTGCAGGCGCCCAAGCTTTCCCAAGCAGGCGCATTAGACTACTGAGCCATCCCGCCAGGCCCCGTGAGCTTTCTTTTGATTAGTGCCTGTTTTCCGTATGTGGCACATCTTCATTGTCTTCATCCCTTTCCCTTCCATTTCTTAGTCCCCTTCCCATTTGCAAAAGAGCCACCTGCTTCCTTCTCATTATCTTCATTTTGTTCTTGATTTATGTTTTGGCTTCTCATATAAGAGAGACCACATGATATGTAAGCATGTGTGTCTGTTCCATTTTGCATAGCATTATCGATCAAGGTGCATCCATTTTCCCCACAATGAAAGACTCTCTTTGTCCTTTACCTTTTGCACTAAAGTCTACATTAATGGACCTTAGTACAATCACTTAGATCTTTTTCCCATAATTGTTCTAGAACTATGTTTCTACTATTTCTCCCATTTTTTCTGTTTAGCTGGGTCTATGTCGTTGCATTTAGACTGAGTTGCTCATAAGAAACACAAATCTGCCTCTTGTTTGTGTCTCACCCCACCAGTCTCTGCCTTTTCATTTAGTTGTCCCAAACAGCAGGGTTTGCTGTGGCTCTTTGCAGTGGGATGCAGAACGCTCACCCATCTCCACCACTTAAGAGGCCACCAGTGGATTCCCAGGAAATGCCAAGGCTACCTCATGCTGATTAACGTTGTTTATAATCCACCTCAGAAATGCAACATAACACTCTCCATCTGCTCTACATTTGGAACTGCAAGTTTCAAATGTTATGCTATCAGCTTTCCTCCAAGCCCCCATCCTGACCCTTACAAGCCAATCCCTTTAGAAGGAAACTCTCCCCAGCACCACCATCTGGAATTCACCTCTTCCTCTGTTTTCTCCGGAAATTGGACCTCGACTACATCAACTCAGTTTGTTCCTGAAATTTACTCTATATAATGAGGCTGTGCATGGTTAATCCTTGGTTGCTGACTCACACGCATTACTGACCCAGAGCCAATCTGTGGAGACCAGTAAGGACACCAAGGAGGTGGAGGCTGAGTCACTGCAAGTTCCCAAAGGGATCTAGGCCATCTACCCCTACCCAGATCACACTGGGATCAACCTTCCTTTCCTGGAAGTCTTTAAATATTAGTTTATCTCACTTGTGAGCATTTTTTTAAAATTGAGAATTACACAGAGAATCTTCTCAGTTCTTACTGCTTTACCTGAAGTTGGGTTGTAGAAGGCAATAGCAGGAAGCCGTTTCAGATATCCCAGGCACAGGCGCATCCAGCTGCTGCTGAGTCTTGGAGGAATAGCAGACTGTGTGAGGCTTCCTGCTCTTCTTCACTATTTTCCCAGCACACTATGACAGAGCCAGGCCAAGAGACTGTTTTGTGGGGTTTTTGCTTATTTTATTTTAGTATTGGTTATGGTGTGGGGTGCTGGGGGCTCGAGCCCAGAACTCTGCACATGCTAGGCACGGTTCTTCCACTGAGCTATAACACTGCCCACACCAGCTGTATTTCTGAACAGCAGCCAGCAGCAGTCCAAAGCCACCAGCATGGGCTCCCTGGGCTGAGGTTGGTGCTTCAGATCCTTCAGGCTGACATATCCTGATGAGGCCTACAGTGGAAATGCGATGGAGTTAGAATACTAGGGCAGGTATCTCTCCTGTAGTGGCTGCACTGTTTTTTGTTTGTTTTAGTTTAAGGGATTTATTTTCTTTTAGAATTTTTATTTTATTTTATTTTTTTCTTGTTTCAGAACTTTTGTTTGTTTGTTTATTTGTTTATTTTTATGGCCAGCTCAGCCTGCCCTGAGGGCAGGGCTGGCACAGCATGTGGTGCCGGGGATCGAACTGCGGTCCCTGCAACCACCTAAGCTTTCCTAAGCAGGCGCTTTAGACCACTGAGCCATCCTGCCGGGCCCCAGTTTTGGGGATTTAGTTTAGTTTAGTTTAGTTTTTTCAGTACTAGGAATAGAACCCAGGCTTCTCACACCAACCTACTTTGCTAGCCTTTTTTATTTTAACATAAGATCTTTCCGAGATATCCAGACTGGGTTTGGACTTGCCATTCTCCTGCCTTGGCCTCTTGGTGGGCTGGGATTACTGGCTCATACCACAATGCCCAGCTAATCTTCTTTCAGATACCCAAATGTCTGGATTGGAGCTCATCTACACTGTCCCCAGAGCAGATCCACCCCTAAAGGGCAGACATGTGAAAGCAACATAACTGAACAGAGTGATCAATGCAAGACAGATGCCAGGGGTGGCTGGTGGGTAAACTGAGTTCTGCCCCAGAAGTGAAATCCCTGGGGACCCCCACCTAGGCCAAGTGTCCAGTTGCCTGAGTTTTAAGACAGGAACATGAAATCACTGATCTGGGGGGGGTGTGGGGGGGTGAGGAAAAATGAACTTACTAAATGCAATCATCTTCGATCATTTTTTTTTTTTTTTTTTTTAATTCTGGAAGACCCATGCTGGTGGTGCCTTAGAGATATATTCACTCATTACATGTGCTCATTTTATTTTTTTTTAATTTTATTTTTTTCTTGTTTCAGAACTTTTGTTTGTTTGTTTATTTATTTTTATGGCCAGCTCAGCCTGCCCTGAGGGCAGGGCTGGCACAGCATGTGGTGCCGGGGATCGAACTGCGGTCCCTGAAGCCGCCCAAGCTTTCCTAAGCAGGCGCTTTAGACCACTGAGCCATTCTGCCGGGCCTACATGTGCTCATTTTAAAAATATCTTTCCTCTCTCAAGATAAGGCCCAGTACTATGAATGCATCAGGTGGCCTGAGCCATGACCTATGCCAACCTACTCTGAGCATCCTAGAATGTCCCCAGCCCCTGAGGCAGGTAAAGAACCTAGATAAGAGCCAGTAGTAGCATTAAGCAGGGGAGGGGGGGGGATTTTCATTCTGGCACCAACGTACAGATGGCAATCTTCCTAGTATTCCACACACAGCTGGTAGTCCCGCTGCCTTAATCAGAACCCCGAGTGACATCCTATTCTGCAAAGGTCATCCTGAGAGACAGACCTTAGAGTCTTCCTCCTGCAATCTAAAACCTCCAAAGGAGTTGTTCACAGCCATTCCTCCAAGAACTCTAATCTCACAAATAATATTGTATTTAAACAACTTACAAAATTTGAGCATCCTAATCTTAACAAATGGTGCTTACAATAAAAATGTAGTAGACCTACTGCTAATGGTGATGCAAAAAAATGGGATTTCTCAACCATTGCTGGTATGTGCAACATGATAAGTCACTTGTGTGATAGTACATTTCAAAGAATTTATTTTATTTTATTTTATTTTCTTGTTTCAGAATGTTTGTTTGTTTATTTATTTTTATGGCCGGCTCAGCCTGCCCTGAGGGGCAGACTGGCACACAGCATGTGGTGCCGGGCATTGAACCGTGATCCCTGCAGCCGCCTAAGCTTTCTTAAGCAGGTGCTTTAGACCACTGAGCCATCCCTCCAGGCCCCGGTAGTACATTTCTTAAAAGTCAAAACATACACTTACCACACAAACGGCAACCAGACCTCTGGGAACCAGGAACTGGCAATCCACAAGCAAAATAATAATAGTAATGACAATAATAATGATAAAGTAAGAGAGAGAGGGAGAGGAAGAACACTGATTTTAAAGTGTCACATCTTATACAAAGTCAACTCAAAATGGACTAGGCTTAAATCTAAAATATAAAGCTATAAAACTTATAGAAGAAATTCTTAGGACCTGTGGGTGATGACTGAACGTAACACCAGAAACAATCCATTTGTAAAGAAATCAGTAAGTTGAGACTGGGCATAGTGGCGTGCGTCTGTAATCCCAGCCCTTGGGAGGTACAAACAAGAGGATCACTATGACTCAGTAGTGAGGCCCTAAAAAAAAAAAGAAGAAGAAGAAGAAAAGACGGAAATGGACATTTAAAAAGAAAAAAAAAAAAAAAAAAAAAAAAAAAAAAAAAAAAAAAAAAAAAAAAAAAAAAAAAAAAAAAAAAA
>PVJA010026300.1:0-22215 GCA_004027025.1 Myocastor coypus | reverse complement strand
ACTGTTTACAGACAGTCTAAACTTCAAATGAAGATAGTTCAAGCAAAATAAAAAAGACCACTACATACTGGTTAGGGGGAAAATTCAAGATGAAGAGGGAACACTCATAAATATGTATGCACCCAACATGTGAGCATCAAGTTATATAAATCTTAATGGGCATGAAAAATCTAATATCCAATACCACAATCTTAATAGGAGACCTTAACACCCCTTCATCCCAAAAAGATAGGTCAAACAGACAAAAAATTGGCAAAGCAGTAGCAGAAGTGAACCAGATCTTAGAACAACTTGACTTAGTGAACATACACAGAGTATCCCACCCAACCACTTCTGAATACATATTTTTTTTAGCTGCACACAGGACATTTTCCAAAATAGACCACATAGTAGTACATAGGTCATGCTTAAGTATATGCAAGAAAACAGAAATTATCCCATGCATACTATCTGACCACAGTGCAATTAAACTAGAAATAAATCACAACAGAAATCAAAAAAAAAAAAAAAAAAAAAAAAAAAAAAAAAAAAAAAAAAAAAAAAAAAAAAAAAAAAAAAAAAAAAAAAAAAAAAAAAAAAAAAAAAAAAAAAACAGAAATACACGGAAATTAAACAACACCCTTCTCAGCCACTAGTGGGTTATAGATGAAGTTAAACAAAAATTAAACAATATCTAGAATTTAATGAAAATTCAAACACAATCTACCGGAATTTATGGGATTAAATGAAAGAAGTTGTTGGAGGGATATTTATAGCTCTGAACTCACACATTAAGAAAACAGAATGAGAACAAAGAAATACTCTTATGCAGCACCTAAACCGAGTAGAAAAGGGAGAGGAAATGAAACCCAAAGCCCAAAGACAGGAGGAAATTATAAAGATTAGAGCAGAAATTAATTCAATTGAGACAAGGAAAACAATACAAAGAATTAATGAGTCAAAAAGCTGGCTCTTTGAAAGATTAAATAAAAGTGATAAGCCCCTAGCTAACCTCATCAAAGAAAGGAAAGAAAGAACTCAAATTTAAGCAATAAGGAATGAAAAGGGTGAAATTACTACAGACCCAACAGAGATTCACAGGATCATCAATTGCTACTTTGAGAATCTCTACTCTCACAGAATTGAATACACAGATGAAATGGACAGATTCCTAGAAAGGTACAAATAACCCAATAACCAATAACAGCCAATGAAATACAAAATGTAATAAGAAGTCTACTAACAAAGAAAAGTCCAGGTCCTGACGGATTCACCACTGAATTCTACAAGAAATTTACAGAAGAGAAAATCCCTTACTCCTAAAACTCTTCAGTGAAATTGAAAAGGAAACGATCCTCCCAAAATCATTCCTAGAAGCAAGTATTACAGTGATAACAAAACCAGAGAGAGATACAACTAAAAAAGAGAACTACAGGCCAATTTCTCTCATGAACATAGATGCAAAAATCCTCACCAATAGAATATAGCAAATAATAAAGAAGATTATACACCATTACCAAATAGGATTTATTCCAGGGATGCAAGGATGGTTTAATATACACAAATCTATAAATGTAATATGCTATATCAATAGAGCCAAAGCCAAAAATCACATGATTGTCTCAATTGATGCAGAAAAGTCTTTTTTTTAATTTTTTAAATTTTTTTATTTACTTTTTTTTCTTGTTTCAGAACTTTGGTTTGTTTGTTTGTTTATTTTTATGGCTGGCTCAACCTGCCCTGAGAGCAGGGCTGGAGCAGCGTGTGGTGCCAGGGATCAAACCACTGTCCCTGCAGCAGCCTAAGCTTTCCTAAGCAGGCGCTTCAGACCACTGAGCCATCCTTCTAGGCCCCAGAAAAGTCTTTTGACAAAGTCCAAAATGCATTCATGTTCAAAGTCCTACAGAAAATTGTAATAGAGGGTCTCTACATCAATCTGATAAAAGCCATGTATCACAATCCTATAGCAAACATAATTCTAAATGGGGAAAACCTGAAGTCTTTTACTCTCAGATCTGGTACAAGACAAGGATGTCCTCTATCACCACTCCTATTCAATATAGTTCTGGAATCATTAGCTACAGCTATCAGACAAGACAGAGTTAAATTATCATTATTTGCAGATGACGTAATAATCTACTTGGAAGACCAAAAAGACTCCACCAAGAAGCTACTAGAATTAATACACAAATTCAGTAGCATGTCAGGATACCAAATCAACACACAAAAGTCAATAGCATTCCTCTATACACATAACAAACACACACACTGAGAGAGAAATTAGAGAAACATTACCTTTTATGATAGCACCAAAGAAAATGAAACACTTAGGGATTAACCTAACTAAGGAAGTAAAAGACCTTTTCAACAAAAACTACAGTACTCTGAAAAAAAGAGATCTTAGAGGATTTCAGAAAATGGAAAGATATTCCTTGTTCCTGGATAAGCAGAACCAACATAGTGAAGATGACCATACTCCCTAAATTATTATACAGATTTAATGAAACCCCTATCAAAATACCATCAACATACCTCACAGACCTGGAGAAATCATTCCTAAAATTTATTTGGAACCAGAAAAGACATAGGGTTTAGGAGTCATTTGTATACTTTCAATGGAGAAATATCCTTTCAGCTCCATCACTCATGTTAAAATTACTTCTTTTAATTCCTGAGGTACAAAAGAGTTCTTTATATACTCCAGATGCAAATCTTTTTTCTTTTTTTTTTTTTCTTTTTTCTTTTTTCTGATACATGAATTAAAACTGGTTTTTCCTTCTTTCCATTTCTTTGTTCATTCCTTAGCACCTTTGTCAAAATTTAAGAGTTGGCTTCTAGAATCTCAATTCTATTGACAGACCTATATGACTATTCTAGAACTGTTCAGTTTTATACATATTGTCTATTAATGAGGCTACAGATGGCAAGATCATCTTTTCTTTTCTTTTTTTTTTTTCTACCAGGGATTGAACTCAGGACTTGGCACATGCCAGACAAGTGCTTATTCTACTGAGCTATCTCCTCAGCCCCCAAGATGATCTTTTTAAGACTGAATACTTTAGTATGTGTCTATGTATGTGAGTTTGTGTGTGTGTGTGTGTGTGTGTGTGTGCGTGTGTGTGTGTGTGTGTGTGTGTGTGACAACTTATTTATCTGTTCAACAATCAGTGGGCACTTGAGTTGTTCCAGTATCTTGGCTCATTGTGAATAACACTGTAGTAAATATGACAGTGCAGACATTTTTCATGAGATAGTAGTTTTATTTTCCTGAGTATATTTTCAGAAGAAGCATGGTTGGATCAGTTCTATTTTCGTTTTCTGCCCGACCCTCCATAATACACTGATGTCCAATAGCTATGAAATCTACATTTCTACCAACCAACAGTGTACTTTCCACACCCGCAACAAAAATTGTTATCTCATTTTTTTATAACACCCATCCTGAGAGGCATGAAGTAATATCTTATTGTGGTTTTGATTTATATGTACCTGATTATTAGCTATGTCAAACTCCTTTTCACATACCTGTTGGCTTTATCTATTTATTTTGTGGAGAAACATTTGTTCAAGTCATTTGTCCAGTTCTGATTTAAAAATTTGGAAACATTTTAAGTTTTTGGATTTGCTTTTGTTTTTGTTTTTCATTTGCTATTGAGTTATATGAGTTCTTTATATATTTTAGACGGTAATGCCTTATCTGATGTATTATTCATAAATATTTTCTCCTCTGTTGGTTGTGCTTTCATTCTGTTGCTTCTCTTGTTAAGTTTTTAGTTGTATTTATTCCTATTTCTTAGCATGTCTACTAAATGTTATGGTATGCTAGACATAGTGAGTGATATACTATTGTTTTATCAAGAGTCATTTTTTAATCAGGGGGGCCAGCAAGATGGCTCAGCAGTCTAAAGCACCTGTTTAGGCAAGCTTAGGCAACCAAAGGGACCACAGTTCCATCCCCAGGGCAGGCCGAGAAGGCCATAATATATTTAAAAAAAAAAAAAAAAAAGGAAGAAGTTCAGTTACTCGCTATAGGACACTTTCTGGAAACTGCCAGTTATTTCCTAAGACCCTATGATTTGCTAAAATTCAATCCCTAACCTCTCTTCCTCACTTACATTTCTAGGACTTAGCCTTACTGTTTTTCAGAATTAATCTAGAATAAGTCTTAATCTACTGTATGGTTTTAATTCCTAAAATAATGTCCTTGGAGTCTCAGCAGAGTGCCTGGAGGACACAATAATAAGACCTTGTTGCTCTGGTTGGGATCTACTTTCAGCAGCTCTCAGGATCATGTGACCTTTAGCATCTATTTCATGGCCTCAGTCTGCCCCACACTCCACCCACAACAGCTCTCTCCAATAAACCCCATGCAGCTCATTTGACACATACAAAGCATGCAACTCTTAGCCCAGGACTCATGAGGGATGGCTCAGACCCCTATGGGTACCTCCCTATGGGATCTCCTGTCTTGCCTAGCCTTTCGTTTCTGGCCATTTCTAGCTGCCTCACTTCAAATCTCTGTATCCTAGTTCAGTGGGATCTCCCTCCTCTACTTGGACCCCAGATCCCTGAGGCTCAGTCAGTGACTGTGATCCTCACAGAATTACATTCGTGTATTTCTGTCTTCTCAGGATTAAACATCTGTACTGGTGGCCTTAGAACGAGAGGCTCATGTGCTCGATTCAGCTCTAGAGCTTATGACACAATACCTAAGCCAGGATGAGCCCCTCTAGCATTGCTAGAAGCAAGCCAACCGGATTTTAATCACAAAGTCTTTTGTGAAAAAGAGTATAAAATGATGAAGGTTATTGGCAAGGGTCAGAAAAGACAGATCTACTAATTGAAAATGGATTTTCCCACATTAGAAAAGAATAAAGCTATCTTATTATTCATTTGTAAAAATGCAGCTAAGATCCAACCTTAATTATAGTCCTGTGGGAGAGGTATGCAAACAGGAGTAGGTGCACAGTGGAACAGGTACACAGTAGCACACAAGACAAACATTTTTCTATAAAAATTATGTCATGTTCACTCAAGAATATGAGGCCATGGGCTGGCCAGATAGCTCAAGCAGATGAAAGTGCCTGCTTAGGCAGATGCAGCGGTCAGGGTTTGATCCCCAGGGTGCCTGCTGGCCCCACCGCTGGGGCATGCTGAGATGGCACTGAGACTGGGTGTGGTGGCATGTAAGCCCAGTGCTTAGGAGGCTGAAAAACAGGAAGGGTCACTGCAAGTCTGACCTGTGTAGTGAGACCCTGTAGAAACTGTACTAAATACAATTTTTAAAAAGAAAAGAAAAAAAGAATATGAAGCTTCAGCACAACCACAGCTCCAGAATTCTGTACCACAAGCTCAGAAAGGACTTTGCCCAGAAGTCTCTCTACTGATCTTTTCTCACCTTTTTTAATTTTTCATTTACCATCATTGGATACCTACTATGCATCAGTAAGTAGAAAGAGCCAAAGGTGAGTGGCATCCAGTCCCAGTCCTTAAGCACTTCTCCCTAGCAGCAGCGTATAAAGGGGTTATTAAATTTCTCAAGCTGAGAAAAAACTTCAGGAAGGCTCTGTTTGATGACTTTGAAGTATGGTCATTTGACTTGGATGTTACTTCTGAGGACTAAGTTACTGCACTTGTACTTTGAGTTCTTTATCATTATCCACATTGATAGTAAAAAATGCTATAAAAGCTAGAATAATGTACATCTCAGTCATAAAAGAAATAGACTAAAAGATGAGGAGCAGAACTCTATGTTGTTCACTTCAGTAATGACCTTGGGATAAAGAACTTTTCTGGATGATTCTTTTGTGTCCCCATGGGCTGCCTCAGTCCCAAAACAATGGGGCCAGTTAATCATGAGCAAAGACCTCTGAAACTGAGAGCCAAAATAAAGCTGTTCTTTCAATAAATTGATTGTTGTTGGTATTTTGTTACAGTAACAGAAAGCTGAGCTTTGAGACTATAAATGGCTAGCAGATTTAGCAGTTTCTGTGGCTCCTCCTGAAATATTACACATTTATAATTCAGCTTAGAGGAAGATATTTGCCTTCCTATTTGTTATGGCAGGTGGAAATGCTTCCAGTCCATTTATAAACTATCTGTTATGGTTTATGTCTAGTTATCCCCCACCAAAGCCTCATGCAATCATGGGTGGGGACTTCTATAGATTGAGACTTGACTCATGAGTCACTGGCATTATGGGTTTTAATACTGATGGGATTATGGTCTAAGTACTTCTGGGATCATGATAGGCAGATAGGCTGAGGCAGAGAGCCTGAATGTAATATAAAGAGAGATAGAGAGACAGACTAGCGCTATTGCTCTCTGCTGCCCTGCTTGTTCCATTGCTTCTGTCACCATGGTTGCTGTTCCACCACCATGAACCGCTGCTCTCTACCATGTGCCTCTCAGCCTTGGAGCTGGCTGAATATGGACTGAAACCTCCAGTAACTGTGAACTAAATAAACTTTTCCTTCCTTCATTTTGGGTGTTGGGTATCTGTCCCAGCAATGAGTAAAAAGTAACTAAGACACTATCAAATCATTTTCATGTAAGTCAAATATATTTTGTAACATAGAGCATTTGAATTTACTTGGATTGTGTAGAACCTAATTTCTCTGATTCTTAAGCTCTAAGGTATGTTTTAGAAGTTGGAAAGGCAAATAGAAACTTTATAGGTGAAAATTCCTAGACTAGGTTGAAGTACACCCCACATCTACTACAAGATGACCATGCCTGGCTCAGGGGGTGCAGGCGTGATAGCTTGTCCTTTTTCTTCACTGACATATTTCTCTTCATTCAGAGTTTATGCAAAACCATAATGACATGGTACTTCACACAAATCTTGAAAATACACAGTAACTTGAAGATTCACAGAATTCAAACTCAAAAGAAGAAAAACCACACCTAGATACAACATAGTCAAACTCCTAAAAGCCGAAAGTGAAAATTAAAGCTTAGAGTACCAGACTGAAGGAGATCACACAATGAGTAAAATAGTGAATAAGATTAAAATACAGGAGCCAGGGAGATAGCTCCGTGGCACAAGTGCCTGCCTGGCAAGTGCAAGGTAGTGAGTTCAAACCCCAGTCCCGAAAAAAAAAAATTAAGGCTCACTTCTAACCGAAGCAATGACAATCAGCCAAGTGACTCTCAGAGTACTAAAAGAAACGACATTTCCAGCCTAATAATGTGTATCTAAGGAAAATATCTTTCAAAAAAAAAATGGGATATAACTCAGTGGCACAGTGCCTGCCTGACAAGCACAAGATCCCAAGTTTGATCCCCAGTACCAAAAAAAAAAAAAAAAAAAAAAGTGGTGAGCCAGGTGTAATGACACACACATGTAATCCCAGATCCTCAAGAGGCTGAAGCAGAAAGAACACAAGTTTAAGGCTAACCTAGGCATCATAATGAGACTCAGTCTCTTAAAAAAAATTTTTAATGTATTTGGTACACAGTCAGCTTGGACTCATAGTGATTGTCCTGTTTTCAGCTCCCCAGCACTGGGATTACAGGCATGTGCCCAGACTCAGTGGTGGGCTCAGTGCACTTGGGAGCAGGGCCAGTGTAGGTATGTGGCACTTAGTCCTTGAAGCTATCTCACCAGCCCCTGGTCTCTAAAATTAAAGAAAAAAGAAAAACTTTTAAAAAGTGTTGATGATAGCCCATTGTGAGGACCCTGGCTTCAATCCTCAGCATCACAAAAAAAAGTGAATGAATCAATGAACAAAATAAAATTTTGAAAAGAAGGGCTAGGAATTTAACTCAGTGGTAGAGCACTTACCTCAGTTTCAATCCCTCTTAGCACCAGAAAAAAAAAAAATAAATAAAAATAAAAAGTGAAATAAAAGCATATTTCATTAAAATAAAGTTAGCAGATTTCTCCCTGGAAGAAGTGCACCTAAGGAAGCCTACTGCTCAGGCTGACAACCTGGCTGGCAAGTTCCTGGGGGCCCTGCCATAACAGGAAAGCTGAGAGCTCTTGGTCTAGATGCTTGCCGAGCAGCGCTGTCCACGTTTCGTGAGCCACTTCTCTTCCTGTTAATTCATTTGGGTATGAGTCTAGTCATTTGAAAACAGAATTTTAAAAAAATATAACAGGGCAAGATGGACCAAAAAATAAAATAAAGCAGAAATGCTTTTTAAAATAAACAAATAATAAATATCCATAGATACAACTCTTTAAAATCCTGTTAATAAACCCTACGTCTCACTGTGTTGAGCAAAGTCATTTAAATGTAATTAGAGCATCCTTCTTAAAGTTTCTATTAATGAATTAGTCTTCTTCTAAAAACCACACAATGACTATATAACTTACTATTTCTTTTCTGGCTTCTCAGAAGCTCATAAATGAGTTTCTGTTCAATTCCAATAACTATTCTCGGTGTAGTGTTTGTGATTTAAACCCAACCCTGCTTAATCCCACTAAGTACACGTGATGGTCACAGGTTTGAAATAGTGGAAAGGCACAGGCTGACCTGAAATGCAACTATGGTATTCAACTAACAGCCTTGCAAAATTAATACCTGAAGGCCCCAGGTCCCCCCACAGGCCCCTCTCTCAGTTACTGACATCTACACTTCCTACTAATAGCTTCTTATGAATCAAACAAAAGCAGCAAGGCAAACTGGTGGGGAAAAGATGAGGTGGGATGAGATCTTCATCCTTTGGTAACAACTCAGTGCTCATTGTACCTCTTAGCTTCTCTGACTGGTTCCTCATCTATGAGATTTGCTTCATTTTAACTCCAAAGGTCATTGTGAGACAAATCGCTACAGAGTAGACCCTTGGTCAAGAATCCTCTTCCCACACAAGGCCCCAAGTTCAATTCCTGGTACCCCCACCTCAAAAAAACAAAAATCCTCTTCCCTCCCCCTTTGAATGCCTAGAACATGAGGCCTGCACCACACAATCAGGCATGGTCTGACTCTTATCACTCTTGCTCCCGATCCGCCTGCCCCCACTACCAGGCTTCCTTACTACCTTGGACAGGCTAAGCACTTGCATCCCCTGGGGTCCCCCGCCGCACTTCCTCGGGCACACCGTCCTCCAGACTCATCGTGGCTTACCCCTGCACTTAGTGCAGTATTTGCTCAATTTCAGCTGTGCACTGCTCAAGTGAACACACAATCTGTGCTCAATCTGCCCTCTGTGGACAGCACTTCCCCAGCATGCTGATCGCAGAGACTGATTCTGTTCTGGGCCGGAAGCAAGAGCCCCGACCGAGCAGGCTGTTTTCTATGCACAGGGGATGGACAGTCTTCTCGGCCATAAGACACACAAATCTCCAGAAGCTCAGGCCTTCATATTTAAGCAAATAGACATGCTCTAACAGTGGTTCTCAACCTTTCTAATGCCGTGACCCCGCAATACAGTTCCTTATGTTGCGGTGACCCCAAATCAAAAAATAATTTTGGTGGCTACTTCAAAACTGTAATTCCAAATAAATAACATTTTCTGATGGCTTTAGGAGACTCCTGTGTTTTGGTCATTCGACCCCCCACGGGGGTCGCAACCCACAGGTTGAGAACCACTGCTTCTACTATAAGGCCAAATGTCCTATAACTTTATCCAGTGATGGAAGATAGAAAAAAAAGGTACTCATAGAAAGTGGACTAGAACCTATTGGGAACCCACCCAGATACATTCTACAACGGAGACAACAAAACAGCCCCAGGCCACACAGAAGGGGCTCAGACAGCAGCAGATGTGGCTGCAAATGACCTTAAGAGACCCATAGCTCCCCCAAGAGTATCACAGCACTGCAGGAAACAGCCCCATCTTGTCTCAGACCCCTGCCCTGTCCTACTTGCCTTTGGGCTGAGAGCTGACCCAGCTCATTGGAACCTCCTGCCCTGGGTCAGGGGCCACGTGGCACCTGAGAGCATTACAGCTGCTCACAAAGCACCAGGGCTATGACTGGCACCTGCCTTCCAGTCCCTTCTGCTCTTTGTCTAGGCCAAAGAAGAAGGCATATACTGGTTCCTACCTCCCTCCAGAACTACCCAACAGAACCCCATTACAAAGGAGGCCATCCCTGCCAGATGCAGCTGTTCACTCAGCACAGCTCAGATGGTGCAGCGAGATAGCGTTTCTCTCTCTTAGTCTCCAGCTCCACATGCTATTCTCAGACGACAGGCTTCAGGGAAGAGGCAGAGCTGTTTTCTGTGCCCCAGGTAAAATGAACGATGTCAGAGCCCCTCCTTAAGGAGGACGAAGTGCTGGGAGAGGTCACTCGCGGCGCTGTCCTCAGCAGACTGCTAGTGAACTAGCTCTGGATGGCTGTTTTCCTTATCCTCTGATGCTAGGGCAAGCCCAAGGCCTTGTCACAGGAAGAAGCAAAATAATTGAGGCGGGAATCAGTAACCAATCACCTAGAAGCTGCTGCGCCCATTCAGTGCTACTTCTCTCTCCTTGATTATCAATAACAACAACAAGGGTCTCAGGCTTGTTCAGCCTCTCTTTCATCTTGTGCAAGCCCACTTGGAGTCGCCAGTGCCGGAAGACAGGTGTTAGAATGCGGCTCCCACAACTCAATGGATGCTCAGGACCAGCTTCCGCCAGCTGAAACTTACCGTATAGTCCCGGGGCTGCCATGGTATGGACTCACGGGTGCAAACCCCAGGCGGCAGCCGACCTTGTCGGCTTCTAAACTGGCTTATCCTGCCGGGCAGCTAATTCCATCCTGCTGCTCAGCTAGGTCCGGGGGTGCCCGCCCCTTGCCTGCCGCCTCCTCCCACTTCATCCCTTCCTAGCTACGCCGCCGCCCCAGAGTCTTCCGGCTCGGTCAGATGCGCCTAGCGCTCACAGCGCGGGAAGCCAGTGTCAAGCAGGTAGCCGGGTGCTGCGCGCTCAGCGAGCGGGGCCGGCTCTGCGGAGCTGGGGGCCACGCGGTGGGGAATGCTGCCTGGGTTCCTGTCCTCCACTCAGGCAGGCGCCACACAACCTGGTTAGCCTGTGGAAATTCAGCCGGATTATCTCATGAACCGTATGGCTGATTAGTTTCCAAGCCTGCTTACTGTGGCCCCAAAGAGTCACCCAGGATGTAAGAGACAGTCCAGGGCAAGGGGCAGGGCTGTACCCTGGGCAGGGCTCCCTGGCCACCACAACACTTCTACATCAAAGCCAGAAGCAGGAGCTCAAGAATAAGTGTGGTGGACAGAGGCAGGAGGAGGCATGGGTTCTGTAAATTTCCCTTGACAGCTAAGATGGGTGAGAGAGAATTGGTAAGGAGGTTAAATCCCTTCCTTCTCTAGAGGACAAGGATAACATCATCTTCCTGTGGTAGCTTAGGGACCCCACCACTGGCAGAAGGTGGAAGGGTAGATGCCCAAAGGACCGATTCAGATTATAGAATCTACAAGATGCTCAGGAGCAAAACACATTCAATAGCACCACAGTCCAGAAGGCAAAAAGTGTGCTATCCATGGGTTGTTCACACTTACTGACCTTAGGCTTGAGGAATCCTCTCTCCAGCCCTGGTAAGTGGGCTGCGGATGCTGGCTGCCCATTCTACACCCGAGGAGGTTGAGGCAGTAACAGGCAGTAAGCCAGCAGGACAGAATAAGCCCGGGACAGGGCCCAGGCAGCCAGGGAATGTTCTGCCTGGACAAGCTCTTCATTCCTCCACTCCTGGTCACAATGGCCAGTGTTTAACTCAAGCTCTCATGTTCAGACTCCCTGCTCAAAGCTGTTCCTACACAGTTATTTGAACCTGATAATAAGTCTGTGCTAATTACAACAATATGAGCACCTTACAGATAAGACTAAAGTGTCAAAGGCGAAGCCACTCCCTCTGAGGGCTGTTCCAAGTCCCCAAGCCGGCAGCTGACCCAGCGTCTGGGCTCGCCACAAGACGCATTGTCATTCAGCTTCTCTCCTTCACAAGGCCTTTGGTGCTGTTCATTTCAAAGTGTCGGTCCTTCCTCTGTCTTTTCAATCCCAAAAGGATTAGGAAGCTTCCCACTGTGGTTCCTTCTTCCCTTGCCTTGCCTCTTTTTGCCACTTTAGCTTAGGTCTCCCTGAAACCCTTTCATAATGCAGGGTCATGAGCCCAGGAGCAGATCCGCTCCAGGAATACCTGTAAGTAAGGAAAACACACACACACACACACACACACACACACACACTACTACCTCTACCGCCCCTCCTCCTGCACCTTTTAATCCAGCACCCCACCTATTTTGTTTTTAATCAAAATATGCAGCTTAACTGATTCAGTTTCTTCCTTGATAGAGAAATGACACACCAGTATCCCTAAGGAGACCGTCAGGCCACCAAAGCCTTTGGGAAAGTGACCACCTGTGATGGAGAAGCGTGTCTCTAATAACACCCAATCCCCAGGTAGAGTGTTAGATGATCAGTCAGTAGAGTGACAGTTAATTCCCCATCCCTGGATCTGGTTTCCACCAGAAAGACCTCAAAGTTGGGAAGGGGGTGGGATGGATGGAGAGAGGGCAATCTTTGAATTATTGAGTAGTTATATAAAACTTCTATCTATTCTTGCTTCCCTCTGAGCCACTAAACCCTCTGCCAGTGTGCTCAGTACGTCCTGTGCCATCTCCCTGCTGCTAGCTTCTCTCAGCTTAGTCCCATAACACAAGTGGCAGAAATCTAGAAACTCTGCAGATGCTGGCTTCCATGACAGTAAGGTGTGTATGCCACAGGATTATGGGGCTCTGGCAGGATGACCTGGATCTTGCCTAGATGTTCAGACACCTGAATTCTGAAGCTGGCCCTGATGCCCCACAGCTCTGTGGTCTCTGCAAGTCGCCTGTCTGTGAGGTCCTTTCATCAGCTGTACAGAGTGGCAGAAGAGCTGTAGGGTGGCTGATGTCTAAATCCTTTCCAGCTCTTCCTTAGTACTCTCAGTGAGTTGGGTCTCTCCTATGTTAAAAAGATTTAGAATGAAAGCCATTCTCCATCCAACTGCTACAGTATGGCCCAGATGACCCCTTGATTCTCACAGTGTCCTCTCCAACAAGATGTGAGGCACATGTCAACTTTGCCATGTGTTTTCAAGAAGGACAATCTCTAGCTGAGGCTGACAGTCCCAGTTGGTCATTCAGGAACAAGGTAACACTGTGTTATTGACACAGGAAGAAAAACTGATCTTTTAACCTAAAAAACACTTGGATGAGTTCCTGTTCTCTAAAACCAAAGAATGAATTTTAGGAACAAGATGGAGGTTTAGAATAGAATATTTATTGGGAAAGAAAGCTTCCATCCAAGAGGGGAACAGAAGTGGGGCTCGAGTGCATTGCCCCCGAAGTTTTCTTTCTTTAGGGGTCTTATAGGGCAAAACCATGTGATAAGGCGGACCTAAGGTGAAACTAGGGGAACTTGCTTAGGTGGTCATCAGGTGGGACAAAGTCATGGTTGACCAATGAGATTACAAACATCACCGTTCCAGTAAAATTAATTAAATCAGAAGCAAATTGGGAAGCAAGTCATGTAGCAAGCAGGCATGAATACGGAATAACAGTTCTTTCTGTTGGGGTTGAGTTTCTGGCTCCTTCAGGCTCTTTTAGGGTGATGATACTCATTGAGAATATCAATCCTTGATGCCTAACTTTAAGTGAGTGGGCAGCTGCATTTCTTTACTCTTTGTTTTAAGGTCTGGCCCACAGGTAGGGTCCCTGTCTCTTGCAAAGCTGCATAGTCAAGTTGCTTTCCATATTGCCCTGGAGGGCCTGGCCCTGTCTGACTGCCTATAATATTTCTACCTAATTTAGCTGCCTACAATATTATCTACACCTGTCCCCACTTCAGGATATCTTGAGTAGGCAGGGCCTTGGCATCTAGCATAAGGCCCCCCAAAATGGTGTCAAGCCCTTGCCCCAAAAGCCAGAATTTTCAGCCTTCAGCATGAAGGAAGTACCTAGTCCTTGGCCACTGGCCTTACAGGCACATTTGCCTGCCTTTCAGATTTGTTCTCTCTTTTTTTATTCTTGTCATTTCTCACATCAGAACAATTTTCAGTGACCAAAGGACTTCCAGGTGTAATTTCAGGCTGACATTATTACCCACAGCAATCATGAGTCAAGCAGACATTCCCGCATTCCAGATGAGGAGATGGAGTCTGGGGCCATTACGGGGCTTTCTGAGGTAAGCGGTGGATCCAGGCCTCATATGGAGCCAGCAGCTTCCCACAGCCACAACCCCTCCTCCAGGTGCCCTCTTGCCTCACATCTCCCCCTCCCACAGAGCCACCAAGGCATAGGAACTTGGTCAGACCGTACAAATACCTTCTCCACATGACCTGCGTGGCAGGTGCCTGGCTGGAGGATCCTCCTTCTGCTGTCCACAGAAGCTCCTCCTGGGGGACTCTGGAGTGCTCAGGCTCCCTCAGCCAATCCCTTACCCTGCAGGTCACTAGGGTGAGCTTCTAAACAGATCCACCCCATCCACCACAATGTTCCCTTTCCTCGCCGAAAAGAGCCCTCTTAGGTATCTTCCTTGCATCTGTGCCTTCTGCATGCCCTTCACTCATGCTGTCCCCACAGTCTTCTCCTCCACTCCAATCTGTGTCCTTCCACACCCTCCCCTGTGACTTCTCCTCCCCACTGCCTTCTTCTCTCAGCCTTGCCCCTTCCCATGCCCTGCTGTGACCTCCCATCCCTACTCTCTCCTCAATAGGCTATGTCTCCCAACTGCACAATGAGGAAACGACCCTCTGGTGTTCATAGGTGGTGCAGGTGTCTTCTCCCTCAGAACTAGGTTAGGGACTCAGCCCCAGCCACAGCAGCCGCCACCTATCTCAAGACACCACAGCCTTTTGTAGCATGAAACACTGGGCTTTATTGTGGGGGTACAGGAGGGGCACATGAGCAGGGTGTGTGAAGACCAGGCAGCAGCCTGGAGGGCTGGGCCTCACTTGCTGCACTTCCGGAGGCTGCACCGGCACTGCCTGGCATTGAGGACCTGGTGCTGCACCACTGAGCCATTGGCACAGTGCAAGGGCACCCACATGGGCTCCGTCAGTGCTGGCGAGCAGCAGGAGCACTGGTCCTGCACATCCTCAGTGTCGATTGAGTACACAGCTTTGCTGGTGCATTTGCCCTGCAGTGCAGAGGAGAGAGGCAAGACATGGGCAGGCTGGAGGAGCTGGGTGGCAGGACTTTGGTGCACCCTGCACCCTCCCCACTGGCTCCCAAAGCCAGCTCTGGGGTTCCTTCAGGAAAGCCTACATCCCTGGAGCCCAAATGCCCTCTAGCTGCACTTGTTCCCTGTGTGGGGTTGATCTCCAGGAAACGCAGCCCTATCTTCCATAAAGCATTCCCTATTCCCTTGAAAGGACTTATTTGGATTTTCCTCAAGGTCTGAAAGTTCCTAGTTCCTTAGTAAAACATTTGTTTTTAACAATCTTTCCCTCCCCTCCTTGGGACTTCTCCAGCCCTTTCTCCAATGTTATTGAAGTGTTGCCGCCCCAAGGGAGACTCGGCCCCTCCCACTCAGGCCCAGGTGGAGCCATGGAGCCTTACCTCACAGTAGTGAATGTCTACTTTCTCTTGAGATGTACAGTCGCCCACCTTGATGTACTGCAGCATGGCAATGATATCTCTGCAGTCGGGCGCCTCGCCTGCAGGACAAGGAAAAGATGGCACCTGGGGTTCTGCACAGCTCTCTTCAGCCCCAGTTCCCCACCGAGTGGGGAACTGGTGCATCTCACAGCCAACAGACAGCCAAAACCAGCTGCAAGGAGAGGAATGAAGCTGTCCTGGTTGACCTCAGCTGCTTGTGGCCCTTCCAACCCACAGACCTAGTTATTGCTGGGTTTCACTCACGCAACAGTATAGATTTAATTGGAGAAGGAGCTGAGATGCGCTGTGCCTTGGTGTAGGTGGATTGGATGCAATTTTTGTACACCATAGACTACAGAAAACATAAAGGCTGGAAATCCTAGGTGAGCCTCTCACCCTATAACTACATGCAGAAGCCAATGGAAATAGCCAATAACTAAGTGATATTAATTGATAGGCTAATCTTTAGTCTGCCTCTGCCTCTGTATAAAGGAAATTCAAATGTCACTGCCTCTGTGGGGCCAAGAAGCCCTCGGAGCCTTCACAGGCAGAGGTCTCTCTCTGAGGCATCACTAACTTCCTGTTGCCAGCACGGGTTTTCTTACACACCGGTAGCAGCATTCAAACCTGAGGCTCTGCCTGGTTCAGGAGCGCTGGCTCGCCATCCATCCCCAGCTGAGCAGGGGAATTTTCCACTGTGGAATGGCTCCAGATCTAAATCAGCCCTAACTACAGATTAGCCTCCCTCCATACTTCCAAATAATTTCATTCTAAGGGGAAAATATGCCAACGACTTTAAGAAGCTAAGTAAGGAAAACATATTTAGACCAACAGGTGATATTCTTTAGCTGTAGATGGAAACCTTGAGCCTGGTTTGTTCTTCTTATAAAAGGCCTCAAAGCCTCATATGCACGCTACCTACCAAAGGCCCCTTGTCACAGGCATTATAGATAACTGTCTCTTGATCAAATTCCATGCACAATGCCTAGAGAAAATTCATCTTCTCTGATGGTTTCCTGACTCCCCTTCCTTAATCCTTGCAGAAGAGTATTATAGAATGAAGTGCTTGCAGAATGTCTTTCCACAGTCTGCAATGTGGCTATGCTAATTACAAGCACTGTCAGAGCAAGCCATCAAGAAGAGAAGCAGTGGTTGAATACAGAAGGTATTCATGTTTGCACTCTTCTCTTCATGAAAACAGGTGAGTTCAAAATAAACTAAACTGAAAACAGAAAAAAAAAAAAAAGTAGTCCTGGTAAATAACTCTAAATTGCTTGTGGACACAAGAATGTGTGAAAAGAACACTCAGATGTGTAGCTCTAAAACCACTGCTATGGCCAGCTAGCATCAATCATTGTGACAACTGCAAGGTCAAGGGACAAATAATGAAGATAGGAGATAACAAACATGGGCTACCATCAGCCCACCAGCTAAACCTGTTCTCTCCAAGAGTCTCCATGAGAGGGCCACAATGCAACAAGCAGATGCAGGGTAAGTGCCTCCTCTCCCAAGACCAGGGACTAAGAGTGCCTGTCTTCAGGTTGGAGAGAGTCTCTCAGGATAAGCCTGAGACTGCTAAGGCAAAGGGGGGCAGAATCTCAGGTATTTGAAAGGAGATTTGAACACAGTCAGCCTAGTGATACTCAGGAAAGAAGATAGTTCTTCCACAAGTTGAACATAATGACTGGCCAGAAACCAAAGAAAGAATATCTTTCTGGAATAAAGCTTACACCAAAGAACAATGTCTGGACTGGGTCTAAGGAGTTTCAAGGGACAAAGATTTCACTAATGTACTCACATGTGTCACAGCAGGTACCTGGAATTTTCATGATTTTCCCCTAAGAAAAGAGCAAATCTCAGATTAGGCCCAAATAGCTCATAGTGGACCTAGTTTTCAAGTCATTCTGGATCCATTCCTAGCTCTGGATTCACAGCCAGGAGCTTAAGACTCCAGATGTAAAACGTGCCTTCCCATCACAACTGTGAGCTGACTGAGCGTGCTCCCTGCCTCACAGAAGCAGCTGTGATGATTTTGAGTTCTCTTCCAACAGAGTCATCTGGACCCTCCTTCCAAGGGAAACTGAAACCAGTTTGCTCTCTGGCTCCCCTATTTAAGGATCACAGATCCAGGTACCTTCCCTGAGACTTTTTTGTAAAACCACCCCATACTTCACAGATTTTTTTTTTCTCTTCGTCAGTTTTTGGTTTTGTAATTTCATCAACTCTTCAACTAAGCCAGAGGTCTGCCTTTGCTATTGGGAACCTGGCCTCCATGCTGTTCAGAACTCTACTACAGGAGTCACAGATTGACTCAGGGTCCAATGCAGTCACTCACCCCCTCAGCCAGACATCTGTGCTGATCAAAGGGCGGACACCCAGTGACCCTCTTCTCCCAGATATACTCTCCCATCTCATTGACTTTGCACAAGTGACTATCACAGCCATCCTGCAGTGTCTCATCACGCTGAAATGAAAGACAGGAAGTGAGTAGAGTGAATGCAAGGACAGCGCTAGGTTCCAAAGCTTGGCCTGGAATTCCTGGAGTTACTGAATCAATTTGGAGAAGTATGGAACAAGAATGAAATAATGCATATAAAATTTCCACACACTAAATATGATATAAAAGCAGATCCCAGTTTTACGACCTACTTACTATGAATGGGGCTGCATAAATGTGGAGAATCCTCAGGTTATGATGGCCACATAGCGCAGAAAGGGGACACAAAGGGGCTGATGACTGATGGTTGCCTGAGAGAGGAGCCAGGAGGACCACCTCACAGCCCCATCAGATGATCCTGACTTGTGAGTTCAGAGTCTCTTTCATCAGAAAGTCTATCTAGTCTCAAGCTACAGAAAATCTTAAGGATCAAACATATCATGAGGCTACACATCAGCTACACTCATAATACTTTGTATTTATAAAGCAACAAAACAACTAAATCAAAGAGGAAGTCCTGTGCCTTCTCCCAGTCATTTATCTTTCCTGTATAAAATTTGAAAGAAGTGGGAAAGGAACCCAAAGTTTCTCTTTCTTGAGGAGCCCAAAGTAGAAAAGCAGGTGGTAATATGAGAGGGGCTCTTGCACCCCGAGTGCTCCCACCTGCAGCGTCATGATCTGTCCTCCTCTCAGCTCAATGGTGCACGCGGTAGGCATGCACCTCGCACAGCATTCACCTGGGCTCTTCTCTTCTCTGTAGCCCTGTGCCCAAAACAAACAGCAGTTACCCCAGCCCCAGCACATTCCAACTTCAAGCCAGCCTGCCTTGCTGTCCTCTCCTCTCTCCTATCTCAGCGGTGCACTTAGAGTTCAAAAATTTGCCACCTACCTCCAACCGACTTTTGTCAGAGCTCAGCCCTCTGACAGCATTTCCTTCTTCCTTACATGTAGCTCATGCTCAAGTTGCAGCAGGGTTGTTACACCTAACCCTAAGCTCATAATTTCAATTATTTGATGAACAGTTATGTATCTTATTACCATCCATGAAATTTATTTTTTAAGAATTTTTAATTTTATTTTATTTATTTTTTCTTGTTTCAGAATTTTTTGTTTGTTTATTTATTTATTTTTATGGCCGGCTCAGCCTGCCCTGAGGGCAGGGCTGGCACAGCATGTGGTGCTGGGGATTGAACCACCGTCCCTGCAGCCGCCTTCAGGCGCTTTAGACCCCTGAGACATCCTGCCAGGTCCCCATCCATGAAATTTATATTCATCTCAGATGCCCATTTTTGGAGTGGGTCCTTGAATTTTGGAGACCTGATTTTTAAAAATTCTTTATATGTTCTAAATAGGAGTCCTTTGTGTGATGGACAGTCCACTATAACTTTTTCTTAATTTGGGGATTTTCATTTTACTCTTGGTGATTTCTTTGATTTCCAGAAACTTTTCAAAAAGATTAGATCTCAATTGTTGATTCTTTGAAGTATTTCCCATGCAGTTTGATTTTTGTTCATAAACTCTCTACCTACCCTTATCTCGTTAAGATTTCTACCTACTTTCTCCTCCAAAAGATTTAGTGTTTCAGTTTTAATATTTAAATCTTGGATCCATTTTGTAGTTTTGTGCATGGTAATAGGCATTAGTCAATGTTTTAGCCTTCAGCATGTAGAGAGCCAATTTTTTTAGCATCATTTATTAAAGAGGCTATCCTTCTTCCAATGAATATGCTTGGCCCCTTTGTCAAAGATGAGGTGGTTGAGTGTGTTTATAGTTGTGCCTGCATCTTCTAATATGTTCCATTGATCTGCAGGCCTATTTTTGTTTTTTGCCAGTTCCATGCTGATTTTTTCACAGTAGCTTTGCAGTATAATTTCAAGTTAGGGGTTGTGATGTCTCTTACCTTTCCTTTGTTGCCCAGGATTGCTTTTGCTATTCTAGGTCTCCTCTAGTTCCAGATGAATTTTAGAAGATTTTCTAGTTCGGTGAGGTATACTAATAGTATTTTAATTGGTATTGCACTGAATGTGTATAACAATTTTGAGACCACACTTCACAAATGAAGAGATATAAATAACAAACAAATATATGAAAAATTTTCAGCATAATTGGTCATTCAAGAGATGTGAATTAAAACAATGCTGAGATACCATCTTACATCAGAAAGAATGGCTATCATCAAGAAGTCAACCAATAACAAATGCTGGAGAAGCCATCGGGGAAAAGGAATCTCTCTCCACTGTTGGAGGGAGTATAGACTAGTACAACCATTATCGAAATCAGTGTGGAGATTCCTCAAAAATCTAGGATTAAAGGTCTCATACAAGCCAGCTATTCCATGCTAGGTATTTTTCTAAAAGAACTGAAATCACCATGCCACAGCAATATATGTTCGCCCATGTGCACAATAGCAGCACAATTTGTCATAGCTGAATCTTAGAAACAACCCAAATGCCAATCAACTGAGGAATGAATAAAAATAGATATGGTATTTTTACACAATGCAGTATTACTCAGTTATAAAAAAAGATAAATTTGAGGCTTTTGTAGATAAATGGATGCAACTACAGACTGTATTGATAAGTGAAATAAATCAGACCCACATGTGCAAACATCGTATTGTCTTATTAGTGTGAGAGCCTGAAAGAGTAAATAAAATCTGAAAGGTACAATAGATACTGTGAAAGGGAAGGAATTTGTCCAATAGGAAGAAAAAACTGGGATGAGGAAATGGACAAAAGAAAGAAAGGGAAAGATATATTTATGTATATATGCAAGATAATTTGGGTAGTTGCACTGCCAATTTCTGCTGGTCTTTTGAATGGAGCAGTTAATGCTTAATTTTTTTCTTTGTATTCTTATTTATCTCCTTTCTTTTAACTTCTTATAACTTTTTGTTGTTATTGTTTTGGTATTTTTTAACCAATTTAGCATATTTATATCTGGTAATCTAAACAACCAACTTGAAGATAACATCGTGCAATATAGCAACCACTACTGAATTCCTATTACTTTGTTTAATAAACTTCGTATTATTTCTAATGCTATTTTTTACTATTTTGTATTCTTTTAAAAGCAAAAATAAAATCAAATCTTATATACAAAATGATACTTGATTTTTACTCCATATCACCCTCCCATGCTAACTTATCTTGCTAGGTGGTGTGATAACCTACTTGCTGACACCTTGATTTTTCTCTTTCCTCAGCCCCAGTAGTCACCAAAGCTTGCCCAAAATGCACTGCAGACACACCCAACTGCTTGTCATAACCAGTATCCTCTATGGCCATCTAGTCTAATCAGTCAGGACTTGAATAGCAGTCTTATTTTGTTTTTCCACCTTCATCCTTGCCCCATTACTATAGATTACTGGACACCTCCTAGAATAACATCCTTCAGCTATATCTAGTCATATCACTCTCTCCTAAAAATCTCTGGAAGGAGTTCTGCTTCTCACAGTAGCACAATAATGTGTAGTGGACTGACCCTCCTGTAGAAAAAATTATAAACTATTAACTATAAATATTTAAGCAGGGCTGGGGAGATAGCTTAGTAGACTAAGCACCTGCTTAGACAAACACAAGGACCACAGCTTGATCCCCAGCACCACATGCCACACCAACCCCACCCTCAGGATGCTGAACTGGCCACCAAGGACCAAGCATGGTGGTGCACTCCTGTAATCCTAACTTTGGGGAAGCTGAAAACAGGAGGATCACTATGAGTCTGACCTGCATAGTAAGACCTATATGTTTAAGTGGATTTTCACCTCAAGGAAAATCCAGGGCTGTAGCTCAAACAGAAAAGTATAATTGTACTCACCTAAAAATTTAGAGAAGGGTATATAACTGCTAGAATTACTGAAAACTGAAGAGTAAATCTCTAAAGAGACAGAGCCCTCAATTGTCCATATGAAATCTCTATGGCAAACCCCATTGTTACAGATGTCCATGGAAGTTTCCAAGAAGACAGCTGAAGGACCTATGCAGACACTTCAGTTTTACTCACCACAGAAGCAACAGAGTTTGGAGGTTTAGAGTCAAAATTTGATGCTATTACATGACTAGGTAAGCCCTGAAGGCTTTTAGTGGCATTTCACAAAGGTCAAATCTTAGCAGTAAAAACTGTGCCTCAAAACTAAAACATTCTAGCCCTTCAAGGTCAATAAAGACCCAGGATATAAGAGAACCTGTGCTGTAATATCCTATAACTCAGAGGTGTCCCAAATTTCCTGGTCAAGGAGATTATGGGACCTCAGAGGAAAGGGATGAATGAACT
>PVJA010026299.1:0-29793 GCA_004027025.1 Myocastor coypus | reverse complement strand
AAAAAAAAAAAAAAAAAGTGATAGCGATGATTTGTTGATCTCTTCACAAGCCATCACTGATAGCGCCCCCTGCCGGCCTGATGCCGGGATGGAACATTCTATATGCAGAAGCTGTCAGCCATGGTGCTAGCGTTGGGCGCAGGGGAGGTAACACTGACCTCCAGAGAGGCCCAGCGTGTGAGTGGCCAGGCAGCAAGTCAAGGTGCCTGCGTAGGAGCTGGTGCTGCACAGCCAGCAGTGGGTGCCAGGTGTTGGTGCAGCGCTGTGGTGTCTCACGTCTTTCAACACGTCTCTTGGTGAAAGACGAGTAGTTGTGGAGAGGAGAAAAGCCCATCGGGAGAGGCCCGCGCAGGTGGACAGGGCCCAGGCAGCCTGGAGTGCCAGCTGAGTGCTCCGAGGCTTCTGCTAGCTTTGGCACATTTTAAATTCCACAGGAAGTTTTCTGAGACAGGCATCTGTGGACGGTTTGAGGGGAGAGGGGCAGAGAACGCTGGTTTATTTGTTTTAAACAGATTCTCAAAGGATTCTGATGGCCCTCCCAAATTTTTAAGGTTGAATATATAAAAATTTCATAATTATATATACAATATCTACCCATCCAAAGTGTGAATGTCCTTATTACACCCAGGGCCTTGTCAAGGTAGGCTCAGAAAGTTAAATAATGTTTCCTATTTCCCTTCAAAAGTGCAAGCTGGGCACGTTGATGTACACCATCAGTAACCCCAGTATCCTGAGAGGCTGAGGCAGGAGGATCACAAGTTCAAGCTGAGTGATTTGGTGAGACCATACCTCACAGTAAAAAATAATAAAAAGGGCCTGAGATGTAGCTCAGTAGGAAGTCCCCAGGAAAAATCCTTAGGGACTGGCACACACACACACACACACACACACACACACACACACACACACACACAGTATTTAGTATGGCACACTTCTCCACTTGAAGCCTCCCCAGTGTGGTCCCCAGGAAAAATCCTTAGGGACTGGCACACACACACACACACACACACACACACAGTATTTAGTATGGCACACTTCTCCACTTGAAGCCTCCCCAGTGTGGTAAATTCCTACTAGTCTAGCATACCTCAGCTGCAGTTCTAACTTGCTGTGGAGCCTCTTGGGCTCTGGGGCACAGCCATGTACATTTCTCCTAACTTGGCTTATACCCGTCCCATTGCCCAATGCCCTGTCATCTTGTGGCACTTGCTTACCTGTCACTGTGTTGGGAACATTTCAAAACTGGGCTATTCACTGTCTTCACTTTTGCATTTCCAGTGCCTGACTCTTGTACTGGGTGTACAGAGGGGTCTGACAGGTCTTTGAAGGCAGCCTAGTACGTTTAGTAAGTTTAGTTATGAAGCCAAATCTGAGATCAATCAGGTCAGGATGAAAGGTGTGGTTAGTCTGGGTCACATAAACTCTAAATGTCACTGACGATGTCACTGATTCTTGGGCAGTATGGTCCTTACAGCAAACAGGGTAAAATCTTTAGTCAATTATTGATCACTCAGAGTTTAAAAAGCGCTGAACTGGCCCCAGTGGGTGAAGGCAAGCTTTAAAGAGGATGCATACATTGCCCCTTGTTCCTGGAGATGCTTGAAATTTGATTGGGTGAAGCTCATAAGATAGTTAAACTTTGATGTCTTGGTCCCATGACACGATCAGTTGGCCTGGGTCTGTGGAGTTTTGTGCTTGATGTAACATACTCTGAAACTAAACATCTGATCCCAAAACCCAACTCAAAAACCAATCAAGATTTTTTTTTCTACATCTTTTGAAAAGGAGAAAACAGATCACATGAACCAGATCACTTGCCATTTACAGACAGTAGTGCTCCAAAGTGCAGCACAAACCAGGAAGCTGGTGGTCATTTGCTGTGTTTGCATGGATGCGAGTTCTGTGTGTCCCAGGCAGCCTGCAATGGGGGATCAGCGCCAGGACAGGCCTGGGGATCAGCAAGGGGGTGATAGGTAATTGTACTGTCTTGGGGGCCACACTGGGCTTGGCCAGGCTTGATCTGCCTGGCTTGTTTGGTGCTTTCCCCAGGAGCGGTGTTGGGTAAGGGGCAAGGCTTTTGCTTCTCCCAGTTCGGCGCTGGATCCTGGTTTCCCTTATTAGTATCAGCTACCATCCAGTTTCACTAGAGAATCTCTGCATCCACTGGTGAAGGTGGGTCTGAGGGAAAATGATGCACTTGGTCCTGGTGGGCAGCGTCCGACCTGCGGCAGATACGCGACTGTTGGGGCAAGCTCTTATTTTGCCCCAGTTCCTGCCTGGGGTAAGGAAGAACCTTAGGAAGGGTTGCAGGTACTCATCAAATTTAGGAACTCAAGAAAAGAACATTTAAACCCTTTTAGACTGATTACATGCTGCTTTTGTGGACTTGTTTTTTTCCTGCTCTTAGTTCCTGTTGAAATATGTATATATATATATATATCCAAAAATACCTGGGCAATTCAGTGACTGACCTGACGTCCCATCTCTGGGAAGCTGTGTTTCTGGGAACAAATGGGGCCTTAATGTTGTCTGCATAGTTCACATTCTGCTGCTGTCATCCCAGGGCCCAGAGATGAGACCAGCAGAGTAGGTGGAGGTCAGCCTCAGACAGCCAGCCCTGTGGTGGCTGAGGGGCCCCTGGCAGAGCTTACTGTTGGCACACCTGGTGGGTGGCCATGGCTCACACGCAGCTTTGTGCTGTGGCAGAGCATGCACCAAGCTGCCACTCGGGGCGGGGCTCCTGAGCTGTGGAAACAGAGCAGGACAGGCTGGACTTCATCTCTGCTTTGATAGGAAGCAGGGCCTGCGCTCATGGGCCGGATCATCCCCGAATAGTATGTTCCTAAACAAAACTTACGAAAGCAATCTTTTTCCTGGTTATGCTCCGTGCACTGCTCAGAAGGGAGTCGTGCCTAAGGCAGAATAAATGCGCTTATCTGGGAGGCCCCAGAACTCTGGCTCATGGTCAAGGGCCAGGGCTGCCCGATTTGATGGTGCACAAGAGAGCTCTGGTTCCAAGGGGCAGGCTGGGGACTGTGCACTTGTCAGCTCAGACAACCAGCCCATGTCTGCACTTCAGGAAAGTGCTGACTCTTGATCATCGTCTTCACTCCAGCTGAGGAGCCACCAGGGCTGCAGAGGTCGGAGTGAGCAAGCTTCCTCCCAGACTCACTCTGTTAAGCAGGAGCTCGACTTCTGGGCCTTTATCATTGTTCACTCTAAACCTTGTCATCCCCACCCCTCCTAGGTGGTGACTGGACAGCCAAAAAGCAATGTTACTGCAAAATGAAGACTTCCAGAATTTCCTCAGCCTTACCCCGATGTATTTATTTTGGTAAGTCTTGTTTCCATGTTACTGGAAGAGATGCAGGACTGTTGCGTGTGCTGCTTCGTTCCAGCACGCTGAGTCCTTGCTCACACACTCAGCTCACTCCAGCTTTGCAGGGAGCAGGGAATCCTCAGCAGGCTGTGGGAGCACTGCCCTGCCGGCTGAAGGTGGCCCATGAAGGGGAAGAGCCTGAGCCTCTCTGCTGTATGTGAATCGGCCTTCCCAGCTTGCCTATGGCAGTTTAGATACAATCCTAGGTATGGCGTTAGACACAAAGCAGGTATCCCTGAACATTAGACCTGAAGACTATCAGGAAGCAGGAGGAAGATCTAGCAGGTGGAGCCGCATGGCCAAACCTTGTGGGGTGCGCCTGAGTGAGGAGGCCCGTAATCATGTAGATGTCTTCAGACAAAATCTTTTCCAGGAGCCTGAGGAATTCTTCTACAGATTTTTGTCACAGAAAATCATAAACCTGAGTCAGCTCTTGCACAAGGACTCCCTCAATGTGGCAGACTTGACATCCCTTTGGGCCCCACTGGATGGCCCTATCCCAACCAAGGATGATGAGATAGAAACAAATAAGCAGGAAAAGAAAGAAGTCCCTGAGTGTGGCTTTCTCCCTGGGAATGAGGAACTCCTGGCCCTGCTTGCTCTAGTTAAGCCAGAAATATGGAGTCTCAGAGGGATGTGCATTCTGGTGATTGCCTGGATCTCGCACCTGATCCCCGAGATTGAGGATGCAAATGATTTGGGGGTAGCAAGCCAGGAGAAAGTTCTGGAAAGCATCAGTGCAGCCAAGACCTAATGGTTCCAGACAACCATTTCCATGTACTTCTCAGAATGTGGGGATGCTGTGGCCAAGGCTTCTGTGGAGACCCATGTAATAAATCATGGGGCCCTGGTGCATGAGAGAGATGAGGCAGCCTAGGGGAGCCTCAGGGCCATGGTGCTGGACCTGAGGGCCTTCTCTGCAGAGCTTTATCATATCATCTGCATAACCTGGAGAAAACTGTCAACAAGAAGGGTGAGGAGAACCTGTCTATGTATTGAGCCCAACACTAGAAGAAAAATAAGCAACTTATTCCTTGTTAAAAAAAAAAAAAAAAAAAAAAGAAGAAGCAGGATGTGAAATTGGGATCTGAGTAGCAAATCCACAGAATGGGTCCCCTGAAGTTCCCTGAGCTTTCCAGTTCTGCTGAGGAGGAAGTAATGGTGGGCTGGGTTGGCTGTCCCATAAGCAGGGTGTCGAGGCTGGGAATTAAACAGGAAACAAAGCACACAGGAAGTGCCTTGGAGGTGTGGTCATCTGTATGGGGAATGAGCAGCTGTTCTCTGATTGCCATTGGGGTCCTAGTCTACTCCACCCAGCTGCTCTCCTAGCCAGGCATTCCTTTCTAAAAGGTTTCTTGACCTATTAAAAGGCAAATACCCTGTTAAAGTGCTCCCGCTCAGGCAGATGACTTCTCCTTTTATAATCAGGCATTTCCAGGACAGGAAGTAGATTTGGTGCAAGGTTTTACCAGGAAAACCATCTTTGAAGACGAGGAGGCGTGCCTTCACAATGGTGGGTGGTCCAGCCCTGGGATGTAGTGGAAGGTTTTTGAAGGACTCACCAAAACCTCAACTGCCTTTCCTGCCATGCTCTCTAGAGGATCTGAGAAATAGACTCCTGAACAGTGGCTTCGTTGGGGAAGGCTCTATCAGTGCCTGTGGAGACTGAGCTGAGCAGTGATGTCTTGTTTTATAGTACTGGAGATAAAGCCTGTGACCTTGCATGTGATAAGTAAACATTGCACTGCCGAGCTACATCTACAGCCCAGGATCAGCGGTGTCCCAGGCATGCTCTGGCACACAGTGGCCAAGGGTCGGGAAAGAGTGACTTCTCAGTTTGCACTTCTGAATCCTTAGTTAGATATGAATTATGCTCTATCTGTCTCTTTACACACACACACACGCACACACACACACACACACACACACACACACACACACACACATGCCCCTATCTACCTAGAAACACTGATGGATGACTTGGTCTATCTTCTAGCAGCTAGTTTTCAGAACAGCAGAGCACTGGGGCCCTCCCACCAGAGACTCTCATGCTGCTTTTTCCCGTCTAACCTCATGAAAGCTCATCTGACAGGGATCGTGTGAGGCATCAGAGGGCCTGGGGTACTCAGGTCTGGTGCCCTGGACTGGCCCGAGGACTGATGTAAAGAAGACCAGGGACAGGACCATGCCTGAGAATCAGGCCAAACTGATGAACTTTCCGCATGCAGCTTCAGTCTCCTCATCTGTAAAACCAGGGCTCTTCTGCTTTCTCCCACATTTTCTTGCTCCCTCCAGGAAAGCCACTGTAACTTAAGTCGGTTTCTCAAGTCTTGTCTCTTGTGAAACAAAGTACTTAATTTCCTTGTGAAAGAAAATAAAAGTATCAAGGACCAAGGAGGAGTTTCTTAGGGAGTAGATGAAGGATTACTGTTCTTTCTTTGCTCTCAAAATGTTCTTGCTATTTTGCTCTTCGCAACAAAGTATTATTGTTTTTGAGATTGTGCTTGAATGGTTCTGTGTCTAACTACAAATCTACGCATCGAATCCTCTTGGCTGTCTCTGACATTGGAGGTTCTGTTTTCTCTAGGAGAGGATCACATCTCCTTATTCATGTTGCTATTCCAAGAGACAGCCTGACCCAGACCCAGGCGACCCACAAGCCTGTGGGAAGTTTCTGTTGAAGGGATGTTGTTGGTGAGTGCGTGGGCTGCAAGTGAGCTCTCTCCTTCTCCTTCATTATCCAGCTCTCTTCCTTGCGATGACCTGAGAGGATGCTATTGTCTAGGGGCTCACGAACTTCTCCACCAAATAGAGCAGTACGTGCAACTACAGGAAAAGTCAGGTGGCCCAGCAGGTGCACTGGAGAAGATGCCCTCCACGGAAAGGCCCCAGGAAGGAGAGGCTTGGAGGAGGAGGGGCTGGGGGCTAGGGAGGCCAGCAAGAGCAAGATGCAGACACCGGTAGGGTGCGGAGGGCGTGAGGATGGGGCAGGCAGGCAGGTTCCAAAGAACAAATCACTGATCTTGCTGGAAGAGGGAGTGGAGACCATGAGGACCAGGTCCCAGGCTCTGGGAATGACCACCTGTACAAGCAGGATGGCGGGCATGGGATAGTTAATTCTGAAGAAAATCTTAGCACCAAAATCAGTCTGCGTCAACAGCTGCAGCCCAGCCTCCTTTCTCTCCCGAGCCTGCTGTCTGCACTCCGCCCTACACCTCCCCACACTGCTGTAAACCTTGCCCTTTTAAGCAGGCAGTGGGTGGAGAAGAGGTGCTGTGGAACTTGCCAAATGTCCTCTCCACGCAGCAGCTTGCAGAGCTCCCGGGGTGACCTTTAAAATCGGAGATTTTCTTGATATTTTTAAAAGCACAGTCTCCTCCCAGGCAAGGTTCTCTCCCTGGGTTCACCTTGGAGATGCCTGCCTCCTGCTGGTAAGAACTGGTACTACATGTAAGCTGCCCTTTGCAGACTTACTGTTCTAGAAAAAATGCTGTGGGAACACAGGGAAGAAATAGTATTTCTGGCGCAGCATGAAGATGGAAGAGACAGCTGTGCAGATCCAACAGGGCTTCCAGGAGGGGTGGTCTTTGATCTGGGGCGATGGTGGAAGAGCTGATGGAGACAGTAGTGGCTGTGGCAGCAGAGAGAGAGGAGGGGCCAGGGAGACCAGTGGGCGGGTGAGGCTGTGGAAACGTCAGTGGGGGTGCTGAGGAAGACGACAAAGTAGGCGTAGGTCAGGCTGCTAAGGACTTTAAGTTATATTATAAACACTGACAATTTTGGGTCAAGAGGGGGTGAAGGTAACATGTGTGTTTGTTGGTACCAACAACATTGTGAGTGGGACAGATTTTGGGAGCGACAGAACATAGCTAAATCTCAGGGAACTCTTCCAAGGCCCTCCGAGAGTGCTCTAAATGGCACGCACATGTGCACTGGCACCTGCCCCGTGCTGCCCAATGCTACCAGTGCATCTGTCCCCCACAGTCCCCCATCAGGACCCACATTCTAACCTTAATCCCTCAGGGAGAAAAGAACTTAGATATGAAGATGGCTGCAGGACGCCAGACAGAGCTGCCCTGGGGGCTGCGGATGCCATAGAAGCAGGGGTGTAGTGCCGGCTAGGGCCAGCTGAGCAGTTACTCTGTCTTGTGCGCTGGTGCTGGTGCGTGGCAGAGCAGGCCTCGTTTTATCTTCGTGATGATTCTTATCATTACCGCTGCTTGCACAGGCAGACTGAAGCCCTACGCAGCTAGCATGTGGGGGCTGGGATCCGGGGCCAGGCCATGTGCGCGCCTCATCCTCGTCATGAATGATGACCACATCAGCTCATCTCAGCTCTGACTGGAGGAGACACGAGGAAACACGACACAGAGATGAAAGGACAAAGATGGAAATATGCAGAACGGAACGCTTTTGGAAGGGAGAGGGTTCCAGAGTGATGGGCCAGACGGCATGGAGGATCCCTGACCTGAAAGGTGGGCAGGTGGGAGAGTCAGTGTACACAGCAGGCAGTGTGTACATGCAGTGTGCATGGCCCTGTGGTGTGTGCACAAGTGTGCATCATGTGTGTATTGTGTATGTAACATGTGAAGCAGGTGCTGTGTGTATAGAGAAGATGTACAGCATTGACTTCGCATGTATACATTATGTGTAGAGTATGTACAGTATGGGCATAGCATGTGTGCAGTATGTGCTGTGTGTGTGTGGGTGGGTGCAGTGCAGGTGACAGTGCTACCCCCTGGGTGGTACTTGAAATTCCCATGTAGATGATTTATGTGCTCGCTAATCTCCTCCTGAGCTAACTCATTAAGTCATGATTGCAATTAGAGCCTCTCACAGGATTATGTTCCAGCAGGGCCACAGATGAGGAGAAAAAAAGATTCACTAGGCACAGCCAGTGCTGTGTGCATCTGTGTGTGTGTGTGTGCGCACGCACGTGCGCGCGTGTGCGTGTGTGTATGTCTGTGTATGCCCAGCAAGCACTTGAGAAGGACACATCTGACTTGGTGTTGTGGTTTTGGGTTTTTCCAATACAGGACACATTTTATAAGATTATTTTGTAATGAATTACACAAGGAATCATATACAATGAGTGCAGGAAATCTGTCCACACCCTGAAGACAAAGAATCCAGCGAGGGTCTGGGTCCTAATGTCTCACATGAGTCCGGCTGAAGACCTAGAGCCCATTATAATGCCCCCTATGAGTTCATCTGGAGGTCTAGGGCCTACGACAATGTCCCAAGCAGGCTCACTTTACGGATCTGCGCTGGGAAGGCCCAAACGTTAGTGGTGGAAGCCTGGAAGTCGGTGCCAGCAGGATGAAGGATCTTGCTAGCAGGTGGAAGGATCTGAACTGGATCCAGGAAACAATGTTGAAGATCAGAACCAGAGCGCTCCCCCCCCTCTCCGCCAAGTCCACAGCGGTCCTCAGCATCAGTGAGGTCCAGCTCCTCCAGTGATGAGGAAAGCTGAGTTCCCATCAGAAAAGCCGGCATTACAAGCTTCTGCAGGAGGCCGAGCAGTGCACCGTCTTCCCCTCTGGAGCCAGGAAGCAATGCTCAAGTTGAGAACCAGAGCTTCCTGAAAATGAACCATGTCCATGCTCAGTGACAGTGAGGTCCTCAGCCCCTCCTCCAACAACAGCCAAGCTCATCAGTGACAAGGCCACCTGGCAGAACAACCCAAGGAAACCAGCAGCTTCCAAGAGCTCCACCAGCTTCTCCAGTCCTGCCTCTGATGCTGCTGGTGACAATCCTCAGGTCGGCCTCCCACACTGTCTTAGTTACTCTTTACTTGTTGCTGGGACAAATACCCGACACTCAAAATGAAGGAAGGAAAGGTTTATTTAGTTCACAGTTACCGGAAGTTTCAGTCCATATTCGGCTGGCCCAAGGCTGAGAGGAACAGGGCAGACAGCATCCAGTTCATGGTGGCGGAACAGCAACAATCACGACAGAGGCAATGGACCAATCAGGGCAGCAGACAGCAACAGCATAAGCCTGTCTCTCTGTCTCTATATTACATTCAGGCTCTCTGCCTCAGCCTATCTGCTTTAGGCTAAACCCATAATCCCAGAAGTACTTAGACCCATAATCCCATCAGTACTAAAACACATAATCCCAGGGCTCATGAAACTCTAGAAGTCACTGCCCGATGTTTGCATGAGGCTTTGGTGGGGACAGCTAGACATAAACCATGACACAGATGCAGCACCATGCTAGTTTAATTCAGGTAGGCACAACAAGTTAATTAACAGTTAGCGATTCACTACACCTGGCATATGGTGACAACACAGGAGTCTCATATTTCATCCTTTATAAACACTTTCATGTGCATTATCTTACTTAATCTTTCCAAGGACACTAGCAGAAAATGGATTTGTTTGATATTTAACATAAGAAACAGCAACAGTAGCAAATACAAACAATCTGAGGTTCAGTGGGGTGAGTAAATTTGCCTGGTTACAAAACTCAAAACAGTGGATGACTGACCACAGGTAGCCACCAGGTCCTAGGATTTAGTGGATTCCTTTAAACTTCCCATGTATAAGTACTATGGCCTGTTTCCACTGGTAGTTCTATTCCTTGGTTTACCCCAAGATAATAAAAAAAACATATGCCCACACACACAAAAAAGTGTCTAAAAATATTCACAGCAGCACAGCACACACAGAGCAACTCCAGAGAGGAAAATAACTAAGTGCTCATGAACTGAAGACTGGATAGGTGAGACGTGGTTTATCTGCAACACAGAGCGCAATGTTATTCTCTTGTGAAACGGAATGAAGCCCTGATTCACGAAACCGTAAACCAAAACAGCCAGACACAAAGGGTCACACGTTGGATGACTCTTTAGGTAAAATACAGACACACCAGGCAGATCCAAAGTGACAGGAAGCAGACCAGGACCTGGTGTGGGCAGAGTGCAGAGAGGCGGCTAGCAGGCATGCGATTTGTTTCTGAGGCAATAAAAGTGTTCTGGAGTTATAGTGGTAATGGCTGTCTATTTTGGTATATGAATTTTACTTGAAAAAAATCCGAGATAGAAGCAAAAATCTGTATTCCTTATATGGCACTAAATTCTTTTTATTCTTTTTGCCTTGCTGTCAGGAAAGTGTCTGAGCTGAGAAATGCCTCTTTGGAAAGGCAAAGGTCTAACCAGAGCCAATGGTCATTCAGATAGCACAGAGACTTGGTTTAATGAAATTGTGCTATTCTCAGCTGCTCCAGCACATCGCTCAACACTAAAGGAAGATTGCTCAGAAGCCCAGCAGGGTGAAGCCTTCCTGGGAGGCTGAGGCAGGAGGACTCCAAGTTGGAGCCCAGCCTGTGAAACCTAACAACCTAGTAAGCCCCTATTTCAATATAAAAGTTATAGAAAGGCCTTGGACATAGCTCAGTGGGAAGGACCTATGTACAATCCTGAGTACTGTAAAAAAGGAAAGAAATAAAAAAGGAGAGAAGAAGGAAGAAAGAAAAAAAAGATGAAAAAAGAAAAGGAGAATAAGAAAGAACAGATAAGACGAGACAGCTTAGGAAAGTGCTAGAGCAGAGGCTCACTGTCCATGAGGCGGTACACAGTGGTTGGGGGGGGACCGGACTGCCTGACCCAGGATGTGTCCTCAGGTGGGTGCTGAGGGTGCCCTCCAGGGCCAGCCAGCAGGGTGCCTCACAGGGTCCCTGGGACCAGCTCTGAGGACACTATCTAGCTGTTACCAATCCTGTCTTTCTATCCTAGGTCACACATTTCTTTAGAAGAGGCTTTCCTTTGTTATTTACCCCTGAAAGAAGGTAGGATAGCATAGTACAGGCTGCTGCACATGAACTTAAGAAGTTCAAGTCCTGCTTGAGCCAGGGTTGCCCCAGACCAGCCATGACCGGGAAAGTTACCCAACCTCTTTGTGCCTCAGTTTCCTGTCTGTAAAATAGCAATTAAGAGTAACACTAATGACCCTGATTAATTGATGTGAGTATTACGGGCTTGGCCTGTGTGGAGTGCTTAGAACAGGATGTGCCACTATGCGAGGCTCCTAAGTACTTGTTATTACTAATCATTTTATGAAGACTAAGCAATGGATTCATGTTTTTTTAAAAGCTCACTGATGCAATGAATTATATTTTCTCCTCTTTTTTATGTGGTTTTCCAGCTCAGAGGCACTCATATTTTTCTATCCTGAGGAAAAGATTAACTTCAGCTACATTTGTTACAACCAATCAAAAGAAGGACTTATGTTATACATTGCATTGTACTTCTGTTCCCTGGTGGAAATGAAGTTTCAAGATGAGCAGATTAGTTTTGTAGTCTGAGACCTGCTCAGAGAGAGAGCCATGTTGGTGGGGGCGCAGAGCTGGGTGGTCCCGACAGGTGAGGCTGCATCTGCCCCTCAGCCTGTTCTAGGAAGTTACGGTTTGGGTTCAAGAGCCCTGAGTAAGCCTTGGGACTCAGCGGCTCATTCCAAGTTTATGAAATACAGATCATTTACGAAATAAAGCTGATGTGCAAGACTTTTGCCTCCCCTGTGGCGTCAGGGGCACCCAGAATTTTCTGAGAAACTTGGGACAGGTATTTCCCCCCAATTTTGTAGGACTGTTGCTGTGTACGAGACAAATCCCATGACTCAGAGTGTCTTGCCAGCGGCTGTGGACTTTAAAAGGAATTCCAGGGCTGTACTGCTGGAAACTTGGCAGGGAGATGCGAGTGAGACATTCCGGAGCTGTCACTTGGCAGCATTCCCCTGACAGAAGCCGGCAGTGCTGTGAAATCAACTGGGATGGCTGAATAAAAGGCCTGTGACAAAACAGTACTTCTTTCTGAGCAGATACAGGTAGAAGGAATCTTCCTGTTCCAGAGGTGAGGACCAACCATTCTGAAGCACTTCAAGCCCAAGTGCTTGGATTTCATATCAATACCCGAGACACAGGCTTGATCCGTGTTTTGGATCTTTTGCTTATGTTACAGCCGTGTTTCAGCAGAGCTGAGTGTGTTCACAGAAAGTTGCCATGGAGAGGTTGGGGTTCATGGAATCAGGGAGTTATTGGATTGACATAGTGCCCTAAAAGGTTAAAGGTGAAGATGGGTGTGCTAGATGAGGATGTCACTGCCTCTCTGCTCTTCAAGTGACTATGGTACTCAAGATCACAGCTGGGAAAGTTCTGAATCAAACAGACTGGGCAACTGGGCAGCTTACCAAAGTAGGAAACATGGCTGATGACAGGCCCAGGTGCCACAGGACTCTGGTGGGCCAAGCAGGTGTGGTGTGTAGCCTGGATCTGGTGGTGGGATGGTGGCCCCAGTGCGTTATAAAGACAAGGGGATGTGTGACCATCTGACTGATGGTTATTAGCAATACCCAAGGAGGAACATGGCCGTGTGAGGATGTCAACGCTTCTGCTTAGGCCACTCTGCCTTCAGACAGCCACCAGCCAGGAAAACTTTTCTTATTCTCTTTGGCTTTCCAAGGAAGCAAAGCACTGAAAGAAAAAAAATATCTTCCATGTTTTTTGTGGAGAGCGCCACTAGGAGCATGGGATCTGTGCTTGTGGAAGCTTGGAATGATTAAGCAATGGGTTCTTGTCTTTTGAATACTGAGGAATGAAAGAGAAGGGTCACTCCAGGGACCGGGAGGCAGCCAGAGATATCCAAATAAATATTTTAAAACTTAGAAGAGAAATGTTTGTTCATTTTTGGGAAATAAAGCATGAAAAATTAAGACAAAAATCAAAATATAAAAACCAAGCTACTTATTATTAACTTTTTTAATCTTTCAAATATCTGCAAAAATTTCCACATATTCAAATAAGCATATTCTCTTTTTTTTAAAGAATTTTTTTTTTCTTGTTTCAGAACTTTTGTTTGTTTATTTTTTTTTATGGCCGGCTCAGCCTGCCCTGAGGGCAGGGCTGGCGCAACATCTGGTGCTGGGGATCGAACCGCAGTCCCTGCAGCCATCTAAGTTTTCCTAACCAGGCGCTTTAGACCACTGAGCCATCTTGCCGGGTCCCAACATATTCTTTTGTATCTCTTTATCAACCCAAGTCCTGTCAGTCAATAAGCATTGTTTTGAACAATGGTGTCTCAGTGGGTGCCTGCTTTTATTTCCCTTTGGGATGAGGAGCTCCCTGTTCCACTTCCAGTGGCTTTTAGGTTCCTGACTTACTTCACACTGAGGTTTCCCCTACTTACCAAGCTTGCGGTGGTGGTGATGAGATGGCTCTCTGTCTTGGCCTCCCTGTAAACCATACACCACCAGGATCCCCTCCTGGGTCCAGGGTTCTGCAGAAGCACTGGACCATCTCACTGTCTGGTTTTTGTGTTTTGCCTTGATTATCACCAGGTCTGATTATCTCCTGTCTTCTTTGGTATTTATCGCTGCTGTTTCTTGGCATCCCTTGCTGTGATGTGTACCCCTTCCCCTAAATATCAAATAGATATGTAGTAGGTTTAATAAGTGACCTTGCTCCACACCTCTGGTTCCTGTTGGGGCTTCTGTGGTTGCCGTTAGTTATGACTCACTTTGTGTGTACCTCTTTGGTCTCCTATTTGTCTTATACTGTTTTCTTATCAGATCCCCTGGTCACTATCCCCATCTCCAGTGCCTTCCTAGCTAGCTTGAATCCTGTGGTGCAAAAGTAAAATCCGGGTCCCAGTCCCAGCTACGTGTGGTGTGGAACAGGCCGGGCCAGGCTCAGGGACAGGTGACATTTTTAACAATTTTGAATTAAGTCTACCCAGTGGACAAACACAAAGTTACTATTCCAAAAGAGAAAGCCAGTTTTGATAACAGAGCCATGATACCCAGGGTCCAATGGTCCAACCCAAGCTGGCAAGACCAACAAGGGGACTGGAAGAAGGCCATAGGAGTGGAAGAAAGGCTTCCACCAAGAGAACAGGAACCTCTGAAGATGCTTCGGGAGGTGACAGGAACGAGCTTGAGTTTGAAGAGGTGATGCAGACCTTTGTAAGGAAACTTATGGAAGCAAAAATCACAGCACAGGCAGTGAAAAATTCAGAGAGGTCCTGGAGCAGAAAGGAGAGGCAAAGTAACAGGTTTAACGCAGTTGGTAGAGAAGACAGAGGACTCTAGCACGGGAGAGGATGCTGACAGCTTGACCTCCAGAAGAAAACCAGGTGCGTGGGGGAGGGGCTCGGACAGGGCTGGCTCTCACAGTGGGGGCCAGAGAAGACACATCATCCAAAGGACCAAGTCAGAGAAACTGTGTGAGAAGCATCGCCCAGTTTCAAGGGACAGAGAGACTGTGAGGTCCCTGGAGACCTTCTGGAAGGAGGGGATGGAGAGGCTGGAGAGTGAGAGCCAGCAAAGGAAATGGGGACAGTTAGAAACCTCACGGACTTAAGGAAGGGAGAGAAGGCTGTAAGAGAAAGCCGGCCGAGGGCTGAGGACGCCACCTTGGCCCTGGCAGCAGACTTTGCAGCAACGCTGGAAATTGGCCGGCAGTGGGGTCACACTTTCCGCATTTTGGGAGAAAATGGTTTTGAGCCCCAGTTGCTATGCAAGGTTGAACTGGCATTTAAACACAACGGTGAAGTATAGATTCTCAGATCCGCAGAGCCTCAGGTGCTTTGCCAGCCAGAAAGCTTTCACGAAAGATTTGCTGCAAGATGCTTTCCCAGAGTGCAAACTCACGCGGAGAAGGAAGATACCGTGGGAGGCCAAGAAAGGGGGAGAACCCTCTAAGAGCCTCGAACTGTGGAGCCGGAGACCCAGCGAGTGGTGGCACAGCATGCGGTGCCAGGGATCCAACTGTGGTCCCTGCGGTTGCTTAAGCTTGTCTAAGCAGGTGCTTTAGGCCTCTGAACTATCTCGCCAGCCATGCTGTTCATTAGAGGTGAAAATGGTAGCTAGGGTTGAGGCGGGGAGCTCAGGAATGGGAGTGGGAGCGAAAGGAGAGCACCAAGGTCAGGAAGCAGGAGGACTCATGGCTAGAGGAGGAGGAAGAAGAGAGCACTGGGGAGGAGGAGCAGGGGGAAGGGCCTTGGGGGGAGGAGGAGGGGCAGGAGGAGGAGGAACAGGAAGCCCAAGCATAGAGGGAGAAGAGGCCTCAGTGTTAGAGAGGAACTTGCTCATAGTCGGGAGAAGGAAGGGTCAGTGCAGACCCAGGAGGAGCCCAAGGCAGATGAGGAGGAAACCGCTGCTTCCGCAGGTCAAGGAATTGAGGTCTTCCGTCCGACTTCGCACGGGAGCGCTCCCTCAAAATCACTAGAGCAAGGTTCCGATAAGGGTGAAACCTGTTCAGTGGGCAAATCTGAGTGCTTCGTCAGAGGTCATCAAGCTTTTAGGGAGAACAGAGAAAGAGAGAAACAAGACTCTGTGGATGAACAGGCCGACGTCCAAAGAAGCAGCCTTAATCCAGGAAACAGAAGAAAACTTCAGAAGAAGCGTGGTGAGCATCTTCAGAGAGATACGAGAGGAGATGGAGAACACAAGGAAGCAATGCCCCAACGGAAAGCAAGCATTCGGCTGACGGCCTGCGCTGCACAGGCGCTCAACTCGAGGAAGGAGCGAGCCATTGGACAGCCAAGTGGAAGAGGCGTCCAGGGACGCAGCGCGGATGCCCCGGCAGCTGCTGAATAACAAAAGGCTTCGAGTCTGTTATGGTTTGTGTATAGGCGTCCCCAAAGCCTCATGCAGTCATGGGGCAGCTTCTGGAATTTGTAATTGATTATTGCGGAAATGGGTGCTGCGCCTCCCCTGGGGCAGGTAATTTGCATTTCAGTGTAAGGCAGGAAGAGAAGTTAGCTGCTTGAGCGGCTGCTAGCTCTCCCTGCGCTGTTGCTCTTGCCCATCGCCACGAAAGGTTGTTTTGTCCCATATGCCTCTCTGCCATGAAGCCAGGTGAATATGGACTGAAACCTCCAGTAACTGTGAGCTAAATAAACCTTTCCTTCTCCCATTTTGAATGCCAGGTATTCGTCCCAACAATGAGAGAGGAGTAACTAAGACATCTCCAAGGGTTCAGGAGGTCTTATTTTCTCTCGCTCTCGCTCTCTCTCGCTCTCGCTCTCTCGCTCTCTCTCGCTCGCTCGCTCGCTCGCTCGCTCGCTCTCGCTGTCTCTCTCTCCCCCTCCCCTCCTTTCTTCTCTTCTTCCCTTCCCTCCTCCCACCCTCTCTCTCCTTCCCTCTCTCCTGGTGCCTTGTTTTGGTTATTTCCCTGACACTCAGGATAGCATCTTTATTTCCTGCTATGTTCCCACATACATTGTATTGTGATTATGAGGAGCTGCCTGTGGCCATACCCCTCTCGACACACCCAATCTCATCTGATCTTGGAAACTAAGCAGGGTGGGGCCTGCCTTGTACTTGGATGGACGCTTATGCAGAGCTCTTTGAGCCCGGGCGACTGGTCTCACATGGCTTTGTTATTAATACTCAGCACGCGGCACATAGTCTGAGCATGCAGAGGCAGTCAAGAATTGTCAGTGGGTAAACTCAGTTACTGTCATTCTCTCAAGAGTAGTACTTGAAAATAAGAGACTGGGCCAAATACCATATTCTTGACAGGCTACAATTCTGTATTTCCTTGAGTTTCCAAATATCTGGGTCAAAATTGTGTAACTGCTTATATCACATTGTATGGAATGTTATTAGAATATCAATGATGGTCAGAAAATATCAATTCCAAGCTAAGTCAAAGATATTTGATACTCAGAAAGCCAGTGATGATAAAGCTCAAGTACCTATGCTATAGTGTAATAGTATCACAAAGCTTTTCTGCTGGAAGGTTAAGAATGTAAGTTAACAGACAAAAAATTGGAGAAAAAGAAGGTCTATAAGGTTAGCCAATATTTTGGCCCTAGCCCTTCAAGGTCAATAAGGACTCAGGATATAAGAGAACCTGTGCTGTAATATCCTATAATTCAGAGGTGTCCCAAATTTTCTGGTCAAGGAGATTATGGGACCTCAGAGGAAAGGGACAAATGAAGTATAGTGCATCTAAGGAGAGTCACCCAGAGAAAAACATTCTCTCAGGTTTTCACAGAAAGCAAACTGGCCAAGCAATGGCCGTGACTTGTCCCGAAGGCTGACACTAACAACAGTCCTACAAAGTACTGTCTACGGTCCCAAACTTAATCCTGAGGGGATTTGACCCTGGAAGATACAAAAAAATGAATGTTTTGTTATACAGGTCTTGCTTCAACTTGCCCTTGATCACTCAGCAAGAAAAAAAAAAGCTTAATTACAATGCATGACATGCAGAGCTAGATTGGTGAGATGAGCTTTAGGAAGCTTAAGTTCAATAGCCTCCAACATCACAAGCTTCATTGGTGGCCCACTGCAATTGCAGAACAGTTGACTATGTATGCATCTGCTTCCTCTTAGTCCAAAGATAATTTTCTTTTCCTTTCTTCTTCTTTTTCTTTTTCTTCTTAGCAACATCAGTAGGGAGGTGGGTCATGCCCACACACTGTACTCTGTAGAACTATTGTGAGGACAATATGCAATATGTCAACTTTTAAAAAAAGAAATGGGAAAAGAAAAAAAAAAAGTAATGTTGATTGAATGTGTTAATGTTTAATTGTTGGATCAATTTTATATACCTATATCTATTAATATAAACTAATCTGATGATGAAAATATGTAATATAACCATTGTTAAATTTAAACAACAAAATAAAATTAAAAAATAAAATCAGAGACTTCCACATATGCTTCTCTTCAAGCTACTTATATTTGCCATATGATATTAAATTATTGCTCTTAAATTGAAAAAAAAAAAGAATTGTCAGTGGAAGAATGGGCTGAGAAGCAGCTTTCTGTAGACCTGAGTGTCACTGACAGACATGGTAGCGAGGTTCCTTTTACCCCAACCCAGTGACGTGTACCCCACAGGGTGCTCTGTTTCCAACTGCAGAGTCTATTTGCTTTGTGAGGATGCAAATAAGTGAGTTCTGGAGAGCGGCTCTGGGAGAACTGTTGCCACGGCTTAGGCGAGAAGTCTGGAATGCGATGGACAGCCTGAGCCTTGGGAGCACCCCAGGTTGTTCTCTGGCTTGTATATAGTATGCAAAGCTTATGCAGTTAGTGCAAATAAATAAGAGGAAGTAAAAAGAGAAACTCCCTCTTATTTAAGTAAAATGATACATCTTTATGTGGCCATTCAGCATGCGTTTTGCTGGGTGGAGCACCTGCGTCTCCAAGACCAAGAGAGAGCAAGGGTACTTAGTTTGTGTCAGCACCTGGAGCCCCATCCTCTCCTGTGATGGATCTTTATCTCCCTCTGGTGGTAAATCCATGTACTGCACCAGACAATAAGGAGGTTCTGACTTAGATCACAAAAGAATGGATAAGGCTTGCGGAGTCCTTAGAGGTATGTGACTACTAGTATTCCCCCAACTGGAATATTTTGATACATTTGGGATAGCCTTTGTATGCTCTACAAGATAAAAATTAGAATTTTGGAGATAATCTAAATAAACATAAGCGTGGACTGAGCTATGTGGATGACCGCTTTCTAATCAGTTTGCCTTCTAGTTGTTTCACTTTGTGTTTGTGTTCGCCGCGACGCTGGTGCTGAGCGCTGTGACTTCTGCCACCACGACAGCTCAGTGCGCAAGGGTTTCTGCAGCAGTAGCGGCTCTGCGGGTTGGAAAGGGCGCGCAGCCCAGCGCAAAGTGCCAGGCGGAGCGGTGTGAAATGTGCCGTTCTCTCTCGCAAGAATTTTGGCGACTGAATTCTAGTGACTTTAGTGCTGCTGTAATTTTCAAAATGTGCTCTGTTGGCAGTGTCTGTCTTCCTCACGAGTTGGGGGTCAGGGGGTACCCTCCTGTGAACTGTGTGTGAGGGCTTTGGGGAGAATGGAGCCCTTGAACCTGAGGATGCTTACGTTAGAGCCTGAGAGCCCTTCCTCCGCTGTCAGCCCCTCGGCTGTTAGCCGGAGTTCTGGAAGCTTCAGCTCCCACTGCGGTTGGCCAGGAGCACGCATCGCCAAGAGAGTGGTACCCACCGAAGCAGGGCTGCGCATGGTACGGAGTGTGCACAGGTGTGTGAGGGGCTGGGAATGATGCTTTCTCTGAGTTCTTACGGGGAGAACCCGGATATTCCTGACTCGGTTTGAGGCGCAGATGTGTGTCTCCAACCCCTGTCCTTGAACACAGGCCTTTGGTACTTCCTACTTCCAATGAATTCGCTGTAGATCTGGGGAGGGTCCTTAGTAATCGTTCTGACAGGGTGTGTGGACACAGTGGTGAGTCCTCTGCCCACAGCATAAGGAAGCAAAGGCTACAGGTCCTGTCATATGTCATCCTCCATCTGTCCTCAGTGGCATTTCTCGATCTCTCCGTGGGGAATCTGGGCCAGCTGAGCGAGTCCGGATTAGTCTAGGGGGTCACCTAATGGAGTCAGCCGGGGCACAACTGCCTGTGACCTGGCCGCTGGCCCAGGTTCTGTCACACGATCCTGGGGCTCCCCACCTTTGCTGTTGTCCCACCGACCCAGACACACAAGGCCAAGCCCAGCTTCCTTAGGAGGGGATGACACTGACGCCACCTCTCCGCAGGAATTGTTAGCAAGTCACGACATGACTTGTGCAGAAAGAGGGGTGCTCAAGCACCATGGAGGAACAGTAGAGCCTGAGACACAGTCCTCACCTCACAGGGTTCACAGCCTGGGCTGGGCGGCCCTTGTTCTGGCCCCAGGACCCAAAATCAGAGTTGCTTTCAGGGGGTCCGGTTGGGCTGTGTCAGGAAGGTGACTGGAATATTCCTCCGTTGTTGAACAGGTCTGTGGTGTGCTGGATGGAAGGAGGACAGGCGGGGGGCTCCAGACTGCAGGCCCATACGGCCTTCTTACAAAAGGGCGTTATCATATTATTATCATATGATTGATTATCATATGATTATCATATGATTATCATAAGTTGAGTCAGTCTCATGTCCTCCTCCTTCCAATTCTTGAAATTTCATAGTAATAGCCCTAGCGAGTTTACTTGGAAGTCTCCTCCTCCTCTCCCCTCTGGATTTCTTAGGGTAACTGCCACAGTACAGTGGAAAATATATGAGTAAATTTATATTCCTGGTTAGAGGATGATTTATTTAATCCTTTTTCAATTTCAGACGCATGCTATTATTTCTATGGGAATTCCCAGTGTTATCCCAATTATATGGTCAAAGAATAAATACATTTAAGAATTCATAGCTGAGGGGGTTGCAACCTCGGCTTTTCTGATTAAACTTGGCATGAGGATTCTGGCAGCATCAAGAGCCGAAATTGCTGGAGATGTATTTACTGTGGCCTGCAGCCACGGAAGCAGGCATGCAATCTGTTTGAGGTTGTAAAGACAAAAAAGGCCCGAGGATTTCTGGAAGCCTAGTTGTGCGGATCTCTTGGCAGAGGGTGTGAAGTGCAAGCCGAGCTCTAGGTGAGGGGTGGCTGCGTGGCTTTGTTCTCTGCAGGACTCCGTACCTCACCCTCCACTCCCTGTCATCGGTTTCTCTCCCTGCCTCAGTTTCCATTTCTGTTCCCTTTCTCTTTCCCCCTTTCTTCTTTCTTGCTGCGCTCTAGGAGGAGGTGACTATTGGTGGGGTTGAGTCGTGTCCTGGTCCTAAATCCTGAGTAGAACTTGGAAAAGATCTACGCTGGGGCTCATCAGGGACAGGAGAAACTGCTGGCCACTTTTTCATAGGGGCCAGCAGAGGTTTTCCTCAGGACATGGAGTTAATATATAAGAAGGCAGCTTCTAAGCCAGTTTTATTTATTTTTTATTTTCATTTTTTTAAGGTTATGGCATTTCTTTAATGAGACATCTTATAACTTTTATATTTATATTTATTTATTTTTCAAAAACATGATAGTAGTACATTCCCAATAATTGGTACAATGCATATGGCTGTCCTCACAGTAGTTATACAGAGCACAGGGTATAGACATGATAATTTTATTTTTAAATTTTATTTAGTTTATTATTTTATTTTTTCTTTTTTCAGAACTTTTGTTTGTTTATTTATTTATTTATATGGTTGGCTCAGGCTGCCCTGAGGGCAGGGCTGGCACAGCATGTGGTGCTGGGGATCGAACCATGGTCCTTGCAGCTGCCTAAGTTTTCCTAAGCAGGTGCTTTAGACCACTGAGCCATCCTACCAGGCCCCAACATGATAAATTTTTTGATCAATGTTGGTACAAAAAATTTCTTCTTATTGACCTAAGATAAAGTAGTTGTATACATAGTCCAGTATTCCATAATTGCAATGAATTACTGGCAGAACTGGCAATGTCACAAGCTGTTGACTTAAAGCCTTTTACAGTTCAGCCTACTAATCTAGCTTTAAGATTTATGCCTCGTGGTTAAACTTTTCTGCTGGGTGGTTAAGTGCAAGTTAAAGCAAGACCTGCATAAAAATCATGTAACTTTTGTATCTCTCAAAGTCAAATCCCTTCAGGATTCACTTTGAAACCACATACAGTGCTTTGTAGAACTGTTGTCAGTGTCAGTCATCTGGATGGGTCGTGGCCATTGCTTGACCAGTTTTAAGCCAGTTTTCCTTACAATCTTTTTCATCTTTTCATTCCCAGCCCATGGCCCACAGTGTAGCCCAGTCAGCAGGAGCAGGGGCCTTTTCACATTCTGAAGGCTTTTGCTTAAGGGATGGAGGAGAGAAAGAAGGAAGAGGAGAGGAGAGAGGAGCTCTGTCTGACTCACCTGTGGAAGGATGACCCACCCAACAGCTCTGGGGAGATTTTGAAGTGTCTACCCCGTAACACACAGAATTGTGTACGACAGCAATACTGGAAATTTTATTTTTTCAGTAAGAAAGTTCTTAAAATTACAGTAACTCTTTTGACCACAAGGTTGAGTTTGAATGATGCAGTAGACCTTTACCTATTGATAGTAAAAATATGTATAATGTTTTTTTAAATAATAAAAAAACCACTTAGCAGAATAGCCAGTTTAGCATAATCCTCTTTTTGTAGAGTACTAGAATATAACTGTCCCTATGAATGGAAAAAATCTTGAGTGATATACACTAAGATGTTAATTGTGATACTTTCTCCTGAGTGATAAAATTGAAGGGTGCTTTATATGTTGCCAGACTTCCTGAAACAGTAGGCTTATTTTTTGGAGAAGTTTTAGGCACAGAGTAAAATTGAACCAGAAGTGCCAGAAGTTCAAACTTAAGCCCTACTCCACAGGCACAGCCTCTTCGTGTCACACACCAGATGACTCCACAGGGCACATCACTGTCACTCAAAGTCCATCACTTACATTAGGGTTTACATTCTCTGGGATACAGTCCATGGGCACTGGCAAAGGCACAGTGACCTGCGTTCATTGTAACAATATTGTCAGAACACTTTTCTTGCCCTAAGATTCCTGTGTGCTCCACTTCTTGATCCTTTTTCCCTCAACTCCTGGTGTGCACAGATCCTATTACTGTTTCCATAGCTTTAGCCTTTATAGAATTTCATACAGTTGGAATCAAGCAGTGTGTATCATTTCCAGTCTGGCTTCTTACACTGTTCACATGTGGTTAAGGTTCATCCACATTCTTCCATGGCTTGGTAGTTCCTTTGCTTTCAGTGCTCAATAATATCTCAATTTCTGGAAGTAGTACGGTATTTTTATCCCTTCACATACTCTTGGACATGCTAGTTGTTTCCAAATTATCAGTCATGAACAAATGTCTGCTACAAACATCTGTGTGCAGTATATTTTTTGTATGAGTTTATATTTGCAACTTATTGAGGCAAATGCTGATGAGTTTGAGAGCACATGGTTGAGAGCATGTTTAGTTTTGCAGGAAGCTACCAAAAAAAAAAAAAAAAAAAAAAGGTCTCCAAATTGCTGTGCCATTTTGCCTTCCCACCAGTAATGAGTCAGAGCTCCTGTGGCTCCAGAACCTCATCAACATTTGCTGCTGTCAGTGTTTTGAGCTCTTTATTTCAGTAACTTCCTGACATTTAAAAATGATATATGTTGGGCTGGCAAGATAGCTCAGCAGACTAAAGTGCCTGCTTAGGCAGTATAGCAACCACTGTTAGATCCCTGGCACCACATGCTGTGCCAGTCCCATTCCCAGGGTGTGCTGAGCTGGGCATGGAGTCTAGGTGTAGTGGTGCACACCTGTAATTCCAGTGCTGAAAACGGGAGGATCACTGAGCCCAAGCTCTGTAGTGAGACCCTGTAACAACAAAATACATTTTAAAAAGTGTGTGGTACAATTTTGGGGTCAGAAAATCATTAATGGTGTCATCAATTTGAAAAAAAAATCCACCTCATGTATGACATCCATAGGTTAGTACAAAAACTATAAATTCTTTCATTTTTTATTTACTATTTTTGCAGCGCTTGGAATTAAACATAGGGCCTCATGCATGCCAGGCAAGCACTTTACCACTAACTCAAGATCCTAGCCCGAAACTATAAAGTCTAAGCTAGCAATTTGAGTGCTGTCACTCCACTTGTGTGGGGGGAACCAAGGGAGATGTTTGCATGTGAGGTCCCAGCAGGCAACACAGAGCAGAGTGGAGCGGAGCACGAGAGCACAAGAGTGCGAGAGCCACTTGCGCCTTTAGTATATGAGTCTTACACGGGTTGTCAGCTCATATTTACGTTCTCACATAGCACTGCAGCCAGTGCGCGCTAAGCCGAGGTTCCATAACTGCATACCACTGTGTGCCTGTGATGGACAAGCCTTCCTCACTCAGAAACTCAAACCCATTTGCTTGACTTTGTAAACCAGTGGATCTCAGGCTGTAGCATGTGTGGAGGTCATCAGAGAGCTTGGAGCAATGTGTGTTTCTGGGCTGTGCACCAGATTTCCGATTCAGTTCATTGGGCTTGAGCATGAAACTGTGGATTTCAAACAAGTTTCCTGGTGATGCCAAAGCAGCAGCGTGGAGCCACACCCCTTGCTCATTGAGAACCAGTTATATTTACTTATTCTAAACCAGACAAAAGGTACTTCAAAGGAGTAATGACTTTGAAGTTGTTCAAAACTTCTGAAGTAAGTGTTCCCTTTAAAATCTGTGACAGACTATGAAGAAAATCCCCAAATTCTTATCAGAGTCTCATTAATTCTCATGTTCCTCTTAAAATACAATTATGCATGAGTGAACATAGAATCTGTTGTGGATCTCAGAGATTAAATTTCAACTAAAATCAATTCTTTGCTCTGAGCCCTTGCATGCAACAGATGACTCTGCGTGTGGACAATCACTACATGATATTTCTAATTTCTGATTTATTGTTTTGAGGTAGTGGAGATTGAATTCAGAAACTTGCACTTGCCAGGCAGGTGCTCAAGCCGCTGAGCATCCCAAGATACTTCCTTTAGCAACCTATTAAATGACTGCTCAGACTTATGGCTGAGATGTGCTATTTGTGCTTCCTACCTACCACTTGGACTATAAGCAGTCTGTATTTCAGTGCGGTCCTGTGCATCTGGGTTGCAGAGTCTCAGTGTCTTTTTTGCTATAGTACACCTTGTTTATACCATACCTCACATTTTACTGATTGTACTGTGCAGTGTTATAGTTTTATGTTCATAAAATGTGCACATTATAGTACTGCATGTAAGAGATAGGCAAATAAAAGCAAAATCATGTTGGAGTTTCCTTTGACCATTTCTTTGTTCTGAATACTGTAATATACACACTATCTAAAGACATTCATTTAATGACCCTAAATGTGGCCCTGTAATCAGAAGAATATCTGTATTTACGTTGTATGACCTTTTTGCAACTGAATTTGATAGATTCATGGCTTGAAGGCATTGCTCAAAAAAAACAAAGTCACTGTGACTGACCTCATGTTATAGCACCTCAGAGATTCACAGAGGTGCACATTTCATTTGAAGTCTTTTTAGGGACACTTTCTTCTCCACGGCCCTTGCTCCTCCTCAGCAGGTGCTTTGCTCTCTGGCTTCAGAGGTTTTCACACCACCTACCCCATTAGGTGGCTGATGCCCAGGCTCAGGCCCCCTTTTGCCATTCTTTTCCCACCTCTTTTGATGGGCTGCCCTGGGCCTGTGGCAGCAGCTTAAAGCCTCGCTGCCCTACCTTGATGAGGTCGCCACCTAGGGGTGATATGCGTCACGGAGCTCCTCTGTGGGCTTGGGCTGGAGCTGCCTTCCGTGAACTTCGGCTTGAGGTGAACCTTGGCCTGGCCTCCTTTCTGGGTCCTGCCTTCCTCGCTCTCTTCCTCCTCTGCCCTGGGAGCACGACTTCCATGACACTAAATCACCTGTATACCCATCTTCCTTGTAGGAGCCCTTCTGTGGACACATAAACCCTGTGAGTGGTGGAAGCTGTGGGACTCACCTGAATGGATGCGACTTGCCCAGCATTAACACTGACTACAGAAGGGGCGCGGGGGGGGGGGGGGGGGGGGGGGGGGGGGGCTGGTGAGCAGTGAGGCTCAAGGTGCCATGGACATCCGGGAAAGAAATCATGACGATGACACGGGCCGAAAGATGGAAAACATGGAGAAGGGAATGTTTAATGGGGCAGGTTCTTGTCTGGGACCTGTTAGTCTGGTTCTCACCCCTCCCGCACAATAGGTAAGCAGCGTTGGTGAGGTTGGGCTGCAGGGCGGGTCTGCTCGGCCCCGGAGTGGAGCTTAGTGGTCTTGTGAGTCTTAGAACTGCCAAGTGGTCCTGGTCCCTAAGTGTGGCACAGAAGTCAGAGGAAGAAGTGTCAAGAGTGAAGGAGGCTGTGATCATGAAGGGACTCACGTGAATGGCCAGCTGGGCTGAGGGCTGCAGGGCGCCTTCCCCAGTGCTGCCGCACTTTCTAGGCATCCTAGGACTTGGGTGAGACTTCAGAGACAGGAGCAGGAATATCCTAAACTAACCGGAAGAATGTCTTGCTATTACAATAGAAATCTAACAAAAGTAGAGAAAATAAAATTTCCATTTTATGCATCTGCCCACTTAAGGACTGAGACCCAGGTCCCTTATAAACACAGGGACCTGTACCAAGTCAGTACTGTAGTATGCAGTCCTGTGGCGTTTGGCTTAGTAACCTTTCCTGGGTTCAGGGAAGTACTGCTGAGCGTGTGCATTCTTGTAGAAGGTTCTTAATGTCTTAGCTCTTCAGAGAAATAAAAAAAAGCCAGTTAAACCAATAAGTAAGAAAAACAAAAATCACACCCTCAGTTTATGCTTTGCTTTGACTTGCTTCCCTCTTAAGCTGGCCCCCAGGCCATGCAACCCCCATTTCAAGGCTGGTGAGTAGAAATCAGAAAAGTGTTGTTTAACAAAGCCGAGGAGGTCCAGCGCTGAAGAAGCAAGCCTGGCAGGGGATTTAATTTTGATGAATACAAACATAAATACTGAGTTTCTAATCTGGCCCAGACACTAAGGCAGCCCCTTGTCCTCTTATAAAAATAAGAGCAGGTGGCATGTTTCCTTGCGGGTCACCACTTTTGCCAGCCCTCAGGGTTCCTCTCGGAATGGACGGTGAGTGCACCAGACCCTTGCGCTTTAAAGGAGTTCCGCTTTGCCTTCCAAATTGTATTATAGGGAAGATGATGCCTGCCTTGCTAATGGTGAAGGCGTGAGAGGACAGGGTATTATTTATTTATTCACTTGTTTGGTACACTACACAGCTAGGACTCATAGTGACCCTTCCGTCTGAGCCTCTCCAGTGCTAGGATTAGCGCACAGTGTTGTCAGCGCACAGTGACCGCGCTCCTCGTGAGGAGCTGGCCCATGTATATAGCACAACTCAGTCTCTTTTCCACTCCCTTACTCTCCCCTCCCTCCCCATCCCTCCATCTGTTGAGCTCATCTGAAGAGGATCTACTGCTCCGTGTCCTATACTCTGTCTTTTATTTTGCTCTTTATTTATATTTTTGATTTTATCATATACGAGAAGCTGCGCACCATCTAAGCTTGTGTGTCTGATTTATTTCCCATCACATGCTTCCAAGGTGCAGCCATCTGCCTCTAGGTGCCTCAAGTTTATCCTTGTTCACAGCACAGTTGAACTCCACTGTGTCTAAATATCACGTTTTCTTTGTCCACTCTCCTGTTGATGGACATATAGCCTGCTTCTAAGATTTAGCTATTATATATTGTTCTGCTGTACATATGGGTGTGCATATATTGCTCTCATGGGATGTTTTTAATGCTTACAAGAATACTTCTAAAAGAAGAATAGTTGGGTCAAATGGAAATTCTAGTTTTAGTGTTTTGAAGAATCTCCACACTGATTTCCATACCATCAATGTAGATTGCTTTTCCCTTCAGCCTTATCAGTATTTGTTGTTATTTGATTTCTTAACGATAGCCCTTCTTTCTGAATATGGAACCTTGGCATTGTTTTAATTTGAATTTCTCTATTTAGTGGCCTGTGATGTTGAATATTTGCATTTCTTCCTCTTCTTTTTTTGTTGGAAATGTATCATGTTATCTTTTTAAAATTTATTTTTATTTTTTTACAATAATTAATACATTGCATATTGTCTTGGTCATAGTTGTTCAGAGTACAAGATGCAGACATGATTTCTTGTCTAAAGATCATAAGTACAGATCTTTCTCTTCATTTCACAAAAAGAAAGTAGCTGTATATATATATTCCAATAGCCCATAACAGTAGTGGATTATCAGCTCATTGGGCATTATTAGAGGCTGCTGACTTGAGCCTTTTACAACTCAGCATATTAATATGGCTTTCCTTTCTATACCTCGTAGTTAGACATTTCTGCTGGATGGTTAAGACCAAGATAAAGCAAGACCTATATTACAAAAGAAAAGAAATGTAACTTGTATCTGACAAGGTCAGTCAGGTCTCCTTAGGATTTACCCTGAAACCATGTACTGTGGTTTGCAGAACTTCTGTCAGCGTCAGCCATCTGGATGAATCATAGTCATTGCTTGACCAGTTCACTCTCTGCAAAAGCCTGAGAGAATATTTTCTCTCTAGGCGACTCTCCTTAGGCACACTGTACATCACCAATCACTTTCCTCTGTGGCTCCATAATCTCCTTGAACAAGAAATTTGGAACTTCACTGAGTTATATGCTGTTACAGTACAGGTTCTTTTATGTCCTGTGTCCTCACTGACCTTGAAGGGTTAGAGTCAAAATATTGGCTATTCTCCTATTCCTTCTCTTTCTCTAATTATTTGGTCTGCCAACTTAAGTTGTTAACTCTCCAGAAGAGAAGCTCAATGATAGTATTTCCTATAACATGGGCACTTGAGCTTAACATCACTGTCTTTCTGAATATCAGATACCTTAGATATAACATTAAACAGGTAATTCCATCAATTGTTGATATTCTAAACTTTAAATCCCTATAGAATGTGAAGAAAAGCAATTACACATTGTTACACAGAGATTTAGGAACTTAACCATTTACAAATTTGTAGCAGTATACTTTTATGGCCCTTTTTCCTTGTCTCATATTGTCTTCTTCCTTTTATTAGTTTCTTTCTTTCATTTTTTTTTAAAAAACATTTACTTGAGAGTATAGCAATAACTCATATGACACTAGAAGCAGTACATATTTAGAAGATGAGAATGGTAGGTATTTCAAGTATGATTTTAATATTACACATTGCTATCCTCAGGGTATTTGCTTAGTTCATAGATATCAGTATATATAGTCAGGGTGCAAATTCTATCAATTACCTACTAGTTTCAAAAACCTGTTGGAGATTTTTAGAAACATTGTCTTAACCATTTTTTATATATAAATGCATGGTTTTGCCTCTACTATGTTTCCTAATTTTTCTCCTAGCTCTCTCTTTATTGTTTAATCCCTAAGTTCTTGCTTTCCATTTAACTATATTATACTTCTACATTTTTATTTCTTCTTTTGAGTTCTTATATTAGGGAGACTACATTATTTACACATGTAGGTCCGGTTTATTTCACTTATAAGTATATGTTCAAGACACATCCACGTATATATGAAGGCTTTGAGTTTATCATTCTTTATAGCTAAGTAATACTACATTGTATAAAAAACACCACATCTTTTTCATCCATTATTCAGACAATAAACATTTTGGTTGTTTCCAAGATTTGGCTATCACAATTGTGCTGCTATAAACATAGGTGCTCAAATATGTGATATGATGTTTTTGTTCTTCTGGGAAAATTCCCAGGAGGGGCATAACTAGATTGAATGGGATTTCCAGTCCTAGTTTTTTAAGGAGTCTGTACAGTGCTTTCCATAATGGTTGCACCAGTCTACATTCCTGCCAACAGTGGAGAAGGGCTCCTTTTTCCCCACAACTTCTCCAACATTTGTTGTTGGTTGATTTCTTTATGATAGCCATTCTTTCTGGAGTGAGATGGTATCTGACTGTTATTTTAATTTGCATTTCACGAATGGCTAGTGATATGGAGTAGTTTTTATGTATTTATTAGCTTCTAATATTTCTTCTGAGAAGTGTGTGTTCATCTCAGATGCCCATTTCTGGATTGAGTCTTTAAATTTTGGGGCCCTA
>PVJA010026298.1:10177-29897 GCA_004027025.1 Myocastor coypus | reverse complement strand
ATATATATATATATATATATATATATATATATATATATATATATGGTATCAAATAATACAGTACTATGAATTGAGATGTCTGGTTGATAGATTATATAAGTATTACACATTTGTTTTTTCAAACTAGTCACTCACTCTTGGCCCACATGCTTGATTCTGGGAAACTTGCTTTAAACAGATCCTGAGTGGGTTGTGTGAAGTTTCAAGGAGACAGGTCATTCAGCAAGTGTGCCAGGCTTCACAAAATAGCCTTTTAGGATTTTGGTCAGAATTGTGTTGAGCATGTAGATCAGTTTATGAAGAGCTCTTGGCACGGTGTATGTCTAGATGTCCCCCAAAACCTCATGTAGTCATGGGGGGGGCTTTTAGAATTTGTGGTTGATTCATGGTGTGATGCTTGGATTATGGTGGGAGTGCTACACCCGCCCTGGGGCAAGTAGACTGCACACAATGTAGGGGAGGCAGAGATGTCTGCTTGAATGCTTTTCTATTTTGTTTTCCTTCTGTTGCTTTTGCTGTTTTCTGTAGCCATGAACTTCTGCTCTCTGCCATGTGTCACTCTGCCTTGGAGCCAACTTAGTATGGACCAAAGCCTCCACTAACTATGAGCTAAATAAACCTTTTCTTCCTTAATTCTGGGCATTGAGTGTTTTTCCCAGCAGCAAGAGAAAAGTAACCAAGATACTGTCATCCTGACAATGCTTTTTTTTTTTTTTTTCTGGGACTGGGGATTGAACTCAGGTCCTTGCATTTTCCAGGTGAGCACTTATCCTACTGAGCTCTCTCCTTGCCCTCAAAGAATAACTATTCTTTTTTTGTTGTTGCTTTTGTGGGACCGGGGTTCAAACTCACAACCTTGCACTTGCCAGGAAGGCGCTTGTGCCACAGAGCTATCCCCTCAGCCCATCTGACAATGTTGAATTTTGCAATTTATAAACTTTATTTAGACTTTCACAATAAAGCACATATTTTTCATTTAACTTTTGGATTGTTATTGTTGGTATATGACACACAGTTGACTTGCCCATTAGTTTTAGAATTTTTGTAGATTATTTTGGAATTTTATCCTACGTCACCTTACCTGCAAATGCAGTATTGCTCCCTCCACTCACTCCACAGTTCTGTGCCTTATATTTTGTTCTTTTGCTGTGTAGCAGAGATAAGGGCCTGTAGCCCAAAATGCAGTTGAAGTGACAAAGGAAGACACCCTTGCACTGTTTCAAATAGTTATCTATCTTGGGGTTTGGCTAGTGACTTCTATTAGTCTGAGGAAATTTTCTTCTATATCTAGATTGCTGGAAGTTATTATCTTGAATAATGTTGAAATTTTTCATATATTTTCTGCATGTGTTTAGATGATATATGATTCTCTCTTCTAATACATTAATACCCCAAATCACATTGATTATTTCTTTTTAATATAATGCCAATCTTGCCCTCCTGGGATAAATGTACTTAGCTTTGATGCATTGTCCTTGATGATGGATTTCATACATTTTTAATGCAAATATCTTGGGTTCTATTTACCTATTTTTGAGTTCCGAATTTTGCTTGTCTCTTAATCTATTGGAATACAGCTTCTAATGGTTTCTTTTTATTTTTAATTTTTGGGGGTGGGTAGCAGGAACTGAACTCAGGACCTCATGCTTGTCAGGCATCACTGAGCTAAATCCCTGACCCTAATGCTTCTTCTTAAAGGCGTGCTTGAGAATACTTGATGTTATTATAAGGGATACAATTAATAATCCATACAATAAAACATCCAATCAGTATTTTGATGTGAAGATAAATATATATCTGAGACATACACATGCATGTATATATATCTTTTTTTTCACATATCTATATATGTAGATACACACATAGAAGTATATATAAAAGAAAGGGGCTGGGGGCATAGCACAGTGAATTAAGCACCTGCCTGACAAGAACATGGACCCAAGTTCAATTCGCAGTACTGCATGTGTGTCCTTCTTTCTTTATTTTAGAGCAGGGTCTATAGGGTGTTCAGGGTCTCAGTACTAGACCAAACTTGTAGTGATCTGCCTATTTACAGTCTCCCAAGATCTGGGATTACAGGCATGTACCACCATAACCAGTCTCCCCAGTACTGAATGTGGTGCCAGCCCAGGAATCCCAGGTGTGCTGTGTCGGCCCTGAAACTGGGCATAGTGGTGCACACCTATAATCCCAGCTCTGAGGAGGCTGAGACAAGATTACTACAAGTCTGAACTGTGTAGTAAGACCTTGTATCCAATAAATAAATAAATACATACATAAATACATACATACATTTTTAAAAATAAAAAGAAAGTATACTATATATATGCATATATGTCTATGCATGTTTTCTTTATAAATAGAACTACATTATGCACACTACCTTTTCATTGCTTTTTGACATATTTATATGTGCTGGAGATTAGTCTGTGGTGATAAATACATTTCCCATTTCTTTTTCAGTAACTGCATGTTACTCCACTGTATAGGTGTTCTGTATTTATTCAGTTAATCTACTGATAGAAATTTTTAAAATTTTTATTTTATTTTATTTTTTTTCTTGTTTCAGAACTTTTGTTTGTTTATTTCCATGGCCGGCTCAGCCTGCCCCGAGGGCAGGGCTGGCACAGCATGTGGTGCCGGGGATCAAACCGCGGTCCCTGCAGCCGCCCAAGCTTTCCTAAGCAGGTGCCCTAGACCACCGAGCCATCCTGCCAGGCCCCTACTGATAGAAATTGCTTCCAGACTTTCACTATTATAAATGATGCTGCAGTGAATTACATATTACCATTTCATGATCTCTCCTAGGACTGATAGATTGATTTTGTCTTTTTGAGACAGGGTCTTGCTGTGCAGTACAGGCTGGCCTTGAGCTCACTTTTGTAGCCTAGATTGGTCTCAAACTCACATTGATCTTCCTATCTCAGCCTCCCAAGTGCTGGGATTACAGGCATGTGCCACCATCCCTGGCCTCCCAGGATTAAGGAAGTCTAAAATTAGGCTTGCTGGACCAAAGGATACCTGTATGTGTGACTTTACTGCATGCCTCCAAGTCCCTCTCCAGATGTCTGTGTCAGTCTTTGTTCCAATCATCAATGCTCAGTAGCACCTGTTTCCTGACAGACTTGCTGTGGGTGCTTTCTATAATTTTTGGCAATCTAATCTAACAAATGATAAGTAGCATCTCTGTGTTGTTTTAATTTGTACTTCTCTTAATGTGAGGGTGAATATCCTCTCATATAATTAAGATCCATTTGAATTTCCCTCCCTCCCTCCCTTCCTCCCTCTCTTCCTCTCTCCTTTCTTCTCTCTCTCTCTCTCTCTCTCTCTCTCTCTCTCTCTCTAGAGATTAGAACAAAGGGAGACTGAGGCTTTTATGGCCTTTTGCCAGGGGTGGGGCTTGAAGGGGATGTTTAGATACACCTGAGGAGCTGATTGGGGCCTTCCCTGAGATGGGGGACAGGTGAAAGGAAATTACACCCTTGGCTGAGTTGCAGAAGAAGGAGGAGGTGGTCTTGGGGAAGATAAACTGTTGTTTTTAGGGCTTCAGCCATATTAGATGACTACCATGATTCAGCAATTCATACTAGGGCCAGAATCTATCACTAAGCACATTCTTCACCATAGAGTTATATTTCTAACCCCATCTGATTTTTAATTTCTTTTCCAAGAGATTTTTGTTCAAGTATATGGCCCATTTTTTAAAACTTATTTATTGGGGCTGTGGAGATAGCTCCATGGGACAAGTGCCTGCTTGGTCATGAGTTCAAACCCTGGTTCCGCAATGTCTTAGTTACTTTTCACTCATTGCTGGGACAAATACCTGACACTCAAAATGAAGGAAGGAAAGGTTTATTAGCTCACAGTTACTGGAGGTTTCAGTCCATATTCAGCTGGCCCAAGGCTGAGTGGAACAGGACAGAGAGCATCCAGTTCATGGCGGCGGAACAGCAACAAAATGGTGGCAGAGGTAGCCAACCAAACAGGGCAGCAGAGAGCAACAAGTCTAGTCTGTCTCTCTGTCTCTCTTTATATTCCTATCAGGCTCTCTGCCTTAGGATATCTACCCTAGACCACACCCATAGTCCCAGGCCTACTCAGACCGATAATCCCATCAATACTAAAACACATAATCCCAGTGATTCACGAGTCAAATTTCAATCTATAGAAGTCCCCGCCCAATGACTACATGAGGCTTTGGGGGGACAACTAGACATAAACCATAACACACAAAAACAAAAACAAAAAGAAACCCAAACCTTATTTAATTATTTGATACAAAGTCTTGCTATGCAGCTTGGACTCCTAGTGATTCTCCTGTCTCAGCCTCTGCAGCACTGGGATTACAGGTATGCACCCAGATTCAGGGCTGCAAGGTGTATCTGGCATGGATTGAACCTGGGTCCTGGCACTTGCCAGGCAGGCACTTAGACTACTGAGCTGTCTCTCCAGACCTCCTGATCCACTTTTGCACATGATCGTGGCTTTTTCCTTCTCTAAATTTGGATTAGTATGGGAATGCCAATCCTGTGCCTAATGGAAGAGTAAATGTGCCTCTCCATTCGCCATTTCTCTTTGGGTTTTGCTAATGGTATTTTTGGCGCAGAAACCTTTCTAGTTTTAGGTAGTTAATCATCTTCCCCTCCATTCTTATCAGAGTTTTATGTCATAACCTGAGTCCCAGATTAGAGAAACTCACTTTGCTTTTTTGCTATGACTTATTATGCTTCATTAGTTTTTACATTGAAACCTTAGGCCCACATAGAAATTATGCATAGTGTAATGGTCTTTAACTTTTCCCACATGACTGGTTTTCTTTCTATTGTGTTATTTATTTATTATTTATTTTTATATATTTATATTTATTTATATTTTTATATTTTTATATTTTGGTGGTACCGGGGATTGAACTTAAGACCTTATGCTTGCCAGGCAAGCACTTGCTCTACTGAGCTACCTCCCCAGGCTGGTTTTCTTTCTATTATGGTGAAGATATCACTGTCATCCTATGCTAAGCTTCAGGATGAATTTATGTTTTTATTTATGTCTTTTTAAAAATTTATGTCTTTGGGGCCCGGCGGAATGGCTCAGTGGTCTAAAGTGCCTGGTTGGGAAAGCTTAGGCGGCTTCAGGGACCACAGTTCAATCCCCGGCAACACATGCTGTGCCAGCCCTGCCCTCAGGGCGGGCTGAGCCAGCCATAAAAATGAGTGAATAAACAAATAAAGGTTCTGAAACAAGAAAAAATAAATAAATAAATAAATAAATAAAAATAAAAAAAATAAAAATTTATGTCTTTGACAAAAAGAGTATGTGGCTGTATATACATTGCCATATTCAGATCAAGAGAAACATTTTCTTGAGTATTTATTATTTCGTGGTGAGACTACTCAAAATTCTTTGTTCTAGTTTCTTTGTTTTTTATAAAGAATTTTATTTTATTTTTTTTTTCTTGTTTTAGAACTTTTGTTTGCTTATTTATTTATTTTTGTGGCCGGCTCAGCCTGACCTGGGGGTGGGGCTGGCGCAGCATGTGGTGCCGGGGATCGAACTGCAGTCCCTGCAGCCGCCTAAGCTTTCTTAAGCAGGCACTTTAGATCACTGAACCATCCTGCCAGGCCTGTTCTAGTGTCTTTAAATGTACAACTACATTATCTCTAGTGACCCTACTGTGTAATAGAATACCAGAACTTATTTGTCCTACCTGAGTAGTATAGATCAATCAATCTTTCTAAGGGCAAACTTTGACCATTAGTAGAAAATAAATCTCACTAACTATTCAGTGGATAAATTGGACAGCATCTTGAGCAGGTGATCATAATTAACAGTAGCACTGATGGACAGATAACACACGCGCACACACACACACACACACACACACACACACACACGTGTTGTGAGTCTCAAATATCACATCCAAGGAAGAAATGTTATCTCTTAGATAGTATTCTGAGTACTTTCATTCCAGCAGTCACTCAGGTATTTATACTTCCATCAGAATATTCATCTTTTCACCCCAATGAGGCTTCAGACACAAAAGCGGAGAATTCTGTTTAAAATGAGGAACTATCTTTGAAGGAACCCAAAACAAAATATCTGTGTTTAGTGGCACTTCCTGTAGGGTGAGGGACACATGATGACATGAATGGTTATGTCATTAAAACTCCTAGCCACTAAACTTCTGTTGGTGACAGGGTCTGCTTCTTTCAGGTGCTGGGGAGACATTTTATTTTGAAAGTGGCTCATGAATTGCTTAGAAGTTTATTACTTTACAAAATAAAAGCATGTTACGCCCATACAAAATATATGACATAGAAAGCATTTGCATGCATTTCAGAAAGGGGGTATTAAGTAAAGATGAAGCCCAAAAGATTTAGTTCCTGTCTTCTTTGGTTTTATAATTTTGAAAAAAGGCAAAACAAATTTGGATATATATATATATATGTACGTACTAGGTTTGAATACAACCTGTTTCATGGATTTCTTTTCTAATCTCAGCTTTCTGTTTGGCATGATTTTTATGCTCAGAAAATATGTGAAAATGGTAGTTGCTTACACAATCAGACGCTTGACAATAATCCCAGGAAAATTATCCTTATCTTTTGTTGATAATGAATTCCAGGAACAATCAGGTCAATGGAGAATCTTAGGTGCCGCTGAGAACTACCAATTTTGTGACAATCACGGAAATTGTGCTGAATTACGGCTTCTTTGCTGACAAACAAACCTGGATGTAAATAACCCTCTTTCCTCTCTGCCTTTCAGCTTTTTTCCTCCATATTAATCAAGCCTTACGCTATTGAAGACATTATGGCATAGAAAACTATAGCTGATTTTTCCCAGGTGGCTATTATTTTACAATTATCTGGCAAAATAAGGAGCGATATTTAGTTAGTTCCCATATGTGAGACGTTATCTTTCTGCATTATTTACCATACATGAAAGCCTACTTAGCAAACATAGAAAAATCTCATACATTCGGCTATCAAAAACTGGAACAGCGACTGCCCAGTGCTAGAGAAGATGAGCTCGGGTGGTGGAATGAGCTTTTATGGGGAGACTGTTTTGAACTTATGAGCTATGATGTATAAAGCTGTTTTTGCAGAGATGATAAAAAGTAGAGAAGCCGAGCCTCAGAAGGCTGCTGCCAACAGCCCAGATGCCCCGGCACAAGTCTGCTCAGCTCCTCTGGGTATCCGTGATCCTGCACGTTGGTTAAAGGATTGTAACTAGGTGCCCCAGGAAGCTCACTAGGCCCTTGAAGGCCATGTTTGTGTAGCCCTCAAGATCTGTCCCAGTGCACAGCACAGCTTGTAGGGCAGGGGCTAGAGACTGAGAACAAAAGAATAAAAGTTACTAAGGAGAATTAATTGGCTGCCTTTAGCCAGCCTTGCAAGCCAAGGGATCATCCTAAGTCATCTGAGGGTATAAGGAGAGAGGAAGGTGTGCTCTCAGGATGGTGCTGGATGCCTAAACGGACTTGTGGCAGGGCAGAGGTGGGAAGCAAGGTGGAATGCAGGGAAAGCAGCGGGTACTTGAACCAGGAATACCAAGAGCAGTGCTTTAAAAGTCAGATTGACAGACTTCGTTGGAGCAGCCCAGAGCAGGAGGTAGAATTGCAGCATGCAAAGATGAAAGCCCTTCTACATATTTGTTAACAGTCTACTATGTACTTGGGAGTTTCTGGAAATAAAAATCTTACGTAGCTTTGCTTTCTGGGAGTTTAAAATGTGAAAGGAGGGACAATCCCTAAAATGGGGGCTCAGTTAAGGGGCACAGAGCATTAAATCTAGTCCAGTTCAGTCTGGCAAGAGGACTAAGGACAGATTTACATATGAGAGGGATGTTTAAACCAGGCCTTGAGAAAGAAGTGGAGCGCTGGGGAGGTAGCAAGAGCATCAAGCACTCGAGGACGGAAATAAAACGGACGATGAGCTGCGCCTCAGAAGCCAAGACCACCTGCAGCTCTCGAAGACCTGGGAAGGGCAGAATGTGGACTGCCCTGGTTGATGTCATGGATGTCGGCTGCTCAAAGGATTGATTGCTGGTGGAAGCCCAAGGTAGAGAGCAGATTACAGTAAGTGACAAAGACTGATGGCCCCGTGACCCATTCTGGTTTTATATCCCAGCTACCACTTGCTCCAGCAAACAGCTTCAGTGGGTCATCTGCAAATGGAAATTAAAAATAGCATCTTCCTAGGAGGATAGTAGTGTGGCTTGAATGAGTAAATACACATAGAGACTAATCAGAGGGTCTGGCACATGGAAAACAGCACAGATGACAGTGAGTCTTACGGAATGTGTGCGCGCACACACACACACACACACACACACACACACACACACACACGCATGCGTGCGCATGCGCTTGTGCATGCGTGGCTAGCTCAGCCCACCCTGGGGACGGGGCTTGTGTGGCATGTGGTGCCAAGAATCAAACCATGGTCCCTGAGCTTTGCCTAATTTTGACTAAACAGATGCTTTAGACCTCTGAGTTATCTCATCAGCCCCTTGTGGATTATTTTGATGATGATATTAATTAGGTGAGCCAGGAACCCCACAAAGATACAAGATGTTTTAATTCTAGCATTATTTATAGGCAGACTTGCACTTATAAGGTCAGGATAGCTGTGGCCCTTGACGGGGACTGCAGCAGTGAGGGTTCCTGAGTCTTTTCTGTCCTCAAGGTTCCTCCAGTTATAGGAAAGTTTATTATTTTGTCTCCTTGAATTTTTAGTATCTCTGTTTTCTTCTCAAAGGTTTATGTGGAGTAAAATACAAACCTGTCAACCTTCTTTCAAGTATTATAGTAGATGATGTGTTTCCTGGTATTATGGTAACACATACGCTTTATCCTTTTGTCTATAGTATGTACCTTAGAGGAGCAATATTGCTGTTAACCGAAAGGAAATAAAAGTTACAGGAGGCTGAGGGATGAGGCTGTGGGTAGAAGGAGTGGTGGAGGAGAAAGGGCTCTTCCAGGGTAACTTCTGTCATGGTGAACATCAGGAAGCTAGCTGAGGATACACGGAATGGTACTGATCAATGTGACAAGTGCTGAAAGGTGACTTGGAACTTCAATCTGGCTGAGGAGCTGCCTCTCAAATGCTCACAAGCTGTCCCTTGTGGCTCAGCCTCTTTAAGAGTCTTTTAAAAATTACTTACCCTGCTACATGAAAATACCTCACTGGGCCCCTGCCTATCCAGCAATGGACAGTTCAGTGCTCAGCAGCTCAGGTCAGGTGCCTAGCTGCTCGTCCTCTAAAGATAAAGAAAGCCTTCTGGCAGGGGAGATAGTTTGGCAGTCTAACACTTGTCTGGCAAGTGCAAGGACCCAGGTTCGATCCCTGCTACCACATGTTATGCTGGACACTGAAACCAGGTGTGGTGGCCCACATCTATAATCCCAGTGTTGGAGAGGCTGAGACAGGAGGATCACTTATGAGTCTGAGCTGCATAGCAAGACACTGTACCAAATAAATCTTAAAAGAAGAAAGCTTCCTGATGTAAACAAGTGCTATCAGTTATGAGGCATGCAAGAAAATGGTTTTTAAAATTTAGAATATAATCCCCGGACCTATTCTGTAAATGACTCAGTGATGACACCTAGGTATTCAGTATTAACAAAGAGGCTGCAGCTCTCCAAGAATGAGATGAAGGAATTGCTTGTGCAAAGTCCAAAGTTAGAGGGCCAGCCAAATAGCTCAGCAGATTAAAGTGCCTGCAAGTAGGTGCAAGGGCCAGGGGTTTGATCCCTGAGCCTGCCATGCTGTTTGTGCCAGCCCTGCCCCGAAACGCCAATTGAGACTGACCATGGGGGCACACACCCGTAATCCCAGCTCTTGGGAGGCTGTAAACATGTGGATCATTATGAGTCCAGTCTAGTAGTGAGACCCTGAACATCCTGTAGACCTTTCTAAAAAAAAAAAAAAAAAAAAAAAAAAAAGGCCAAAGCTAGAGAAAATGAGTTTCTCTGAATCAGACTCACTTGTAGGGATTGCTTGCACATTATAATAGTAGCAACCATGTATACATACTGCTGTATTTTCATATGCATCCTTTCCTTGTGGAGTGAATCTATTTTCTGTGATTTCAGTATCAGGTATGGCTCAGCTAGTCCATATGAGGCTAAGCCAAGATGCTGCAGAAACTATTTGCATAGAAACTACCACCAGGCCAAGACATCAGAAAAGCTTTGTTTCAATTAACTGTTCTTAACACTTAGCTTTTCAGTTTTGCATTAATGTATGCATATTAGTCTTTGCATCATTGCCCTCTAAACTTCCAGGTTTCCCTCTCGAACCAGAATGGAAAATGAAACCCAAATAGAACCCAGGACAGGTGGTGATAGCCATCGGAAAGGAAGCCCATGTCCCTGCCAAAAGAGAGGCTGCATTGATCTTTGAGAAGAAACTGTCAGTTCACATACTCAGAGGACAAGGTGGAAGCCCTAGCTAAACATCAAAAACTGTCACCTCATCATTCATCTTGGTAGTGATTATAGGTTGCTTAAAAAATTCTAGTAAGAAAGAACAAGCTATAGGGGCTGACTACTGACAGTTCTTGTCCCCAGAAATAACTAAGAATGTAGTTTATTATGAAGTCACAGTAGTCCTGTAAAAGAGAAAAGATCAGAGATAATGAGTGACACTGCATTGTCCACTTAGGGCCACAACATTAGTCATCCTGTGGGTGCCAGTCATGTGGATCACACGCAGTGCCCCCACCCCCCCCGCCAGACTCCAAGGTTTGGAGGGCCAGAAGAAGCCTGATGCTTTGCCATCTCTACTCATGGCAGAGAGATGTTATTTCTAAATGAGAGCTGTCTTATTGCATATAGCAAGGCTGGGGAGTTATGATAAATAAATGCACTCCTGGCTAAATCACTCCACAGTGCCTGCTAACAACAGAAAAAGTGAGTTTGTCTCGAATGTTGGAAGGTTGCAGTGGTTTCTGAGGCTGATGGAGGCAGGTGTTTCCTGGCCTAAGGCATGGAGGGCTCTTGGAAGTCACAAACCTCAACTGGGTCTATGGATTTCAGGTGTTCTTGTTAGGACCCCCAACGTTCAGGCACTGCTGGGTGTTAATTTTAAATATGAGTGCTCCAGGAACTTGCAAGGGGCCAGTGCTAATCTGGCCTGTGTCATTCCACTTTTAGCATTGTGCTGGTGACTTGGAGGGACCTTCATTTAAGGGACTTGGAGGTGTCTTCATTTAATCTCTCGAGTCAGTGGACCTTTGCACACTCAGATCACTGAAGGATTCCAAGGTATGAAAATCTGTTGAGTGTGTAGAGCAATGGCAGTACTGCACTGGTGAATTAATTTACGTGAAACATTTCAAACTAGCTCACCAATTGTCTCACATCTCACCTCTCCTCTGAGGATCTGAAGGTTCCTTGGGAATCAGAGGAAACTCTTCTCTGCCATGACCCCCAAATCAAGAGGAGAAAGAGGGTGCTGTTTTTAATGTTGAAATGAATGTTGATATAAATACCCCCATTTTTTCATTGAGAATCTATAAATAACCTGTGAATGTGGCCAGGGAAGGAAGACTGCTCAGTTGCTAAGTACATAATAAAATAGTTTGATATTCAGGAAACTACTACTATAATACACTAGCTGGTGCTGGGCATGGTGGCTCACGCCTGTAATCCCAGCACTTGGGAGGCTGAGGCAGGAGGATTGCTGCGAGTTCGAGACCAGCCTGGGCTACAAAAGTGAGCTCAAAGCCAGCCTGAACTGCACAGTGAGACCCTGTCTCAAAAAGCCAAAAAAAAAAAAAAAAAAAAAAAAAAAACACTAGCTGGTGCTTACTGGGGAGAACAATTACTCTTCAGATGTATTATGTTTCTAATCTAAAGCTGCCTTTTATATAAAAGTATTTATCTCTATGGTAGATTTCCCTATTGTCCCAGCTCATATTTTTATATTTTTCATATTTTTATAAACACATAAATCAAAAGGCAGGCCAAATAGCTCAATGAACTAAAGTGCCTGCAAACAGGTGCAGGGGCCAGGGTTTGATCCCCAGGCCTGCTGTGCTGGCCCTGCCCCCAGAGCATGCTGAGACTACAAGTGAGACTGGGCGTGGTGGCACATGCCTGTAATCCCAGCTCCTGGGAGGCTGTAAACAGGTGGATCACTATGAGTCTGATCTAGTAGTGAGATCCTGAACACCCTCTAGACTCTTCTTTAATATACAAAAAAAAAAATCATAAAAATAAATACATAGGGCCAGCGAGATGGCTCAGTGATCTAAAGCACCTGCAGAGGAAACTTAAGGGAAGCACTGCGACCACTCCTTGATCCCTGGCACCACGTGCTGTGCACCCTCACCCCAGGGCAGGCTGAGCCGACCATAACACAAACAAATACATGAGGTTTAAGAAAAGTAAAATAAAATCTTAAAAAAGTAAATAAACACATAAATCACATATACATGTGGTTTGACTAAGAGATAGTATAAATATCCACGTTATTACATATTTTATCCATAATTCTAATAGCTAGAGTATTCTGTCAAATAATAATAGTTTAACTAAAATTTAATGTAGACAGATGGGTTTGTTTTCATTTGGAGTATTATGCAAATGTATTTTTCACATACTTTTCATTATTTTGAACTACCTGAGTAGATTCCCAGAAATGACATTTTTGGTCAGAATGTCTGATGTTTCTTCAATTCTTTTTTTTTTTTTTTTTAATTTTATTTATTATTTTTATTCTTGTTTCAGAACCTTTGTTTATTGACTCATTTTTATGGCCGACTCAGCCCGCCCCGAGGGCAGGGCTGGCGCAGCATGTGGTGCCGGGGATTGAACCGTGGTCCCTGAAGCCGCCCAAGCTTCCCCAAGCAGGCGCTTTAGACCACTGAGCCATCCCACCGGGCCCTTAAATTCTTGATTAAATTGCCAAATCTCTTTCCTAAGTAGTTATGTCAATTTGCAGGTCTTTCATATGCAACCCTCTTTTTTTATGGTCCTGTGAAAATTTCCTTTTATTTACTGAAAAAAAAAAAGGTGCAGGCCATAAATATGACGATATGCATAGAAATTTCTTCAGAAATGCTCCAAAATGAAATGGAATTTGCAGGTATTCTTAGAGAAAGGAAGATGGACAGATACGGGGTAGGATTATCACAACTGCGTGGCCTCATGGAAAACTGGGGCTTAACATGCCCCACAAATGACTAATCCTTTGCCTAAAAAATAGGCTGAACTGGCCAGATGGTGAGTGAGCGCAATCATTTTCCTGCCATCATGGGCAAGATCTCTCGTCCTTTGTCACCGCTCTGTTCTTCGGCAGGATGTCAATGGGGGTGCTTATGTGCAAAGACAGCAGGCAGGCCCCACCTCACCCCACCCTCACTTCTCGTCACTTGCTCAGCACCTATTCATTTATACTTTTGTTTTAAAGACATGTATTTTCCCGTAGCAATACCATAATGACTTCTTTTGGTCCCTCTCTTCCTCGTAATCACGATGAGCACAAATGTAATGGACGCAGTCTTTTTTCATTTGAATCTGTCTTTTATTCTTCTAATTCTAAACTGCTGCTCTTCCTGAAGGAGGACAGGGTTACAAAAGAATGGAATTTTCCAGACAATGTTTAGCACATAATAGTTTCAAGAGGCTTCACATTCACAAGAGACAAATTAAGCAGCGTTCCCTACTATGTAGACAACATCTGTTATACAAAGTCACCATTAATGATAACACCAGGATCTCCTTTGTGGCGGATTTTCATCCATCTGCACCACCCATAAAAGACGCCAGCAAAGAGGGCTACATGTTTATGTCGGTTCAGAAAGACTGGAAAACAGCATAAACATAAACCCAAAGCAAATCTTTGTTAACCTCTGAAACCAGAGCCTCCATCAATTACAGCTAATGACACCTTACAGCCTCCTCACAACCAACTCGCCATCTTTGTGGAATATTCTATAAAATGTTTAGTGACACAGAAGAAAGCCACACACCTAGAAACCAAGTCTTAATGGCTCTCACCTGTGAAGGAGCCCAAGAGCCCCAATGAATCAATATCATCGATTTATCAATTACAGGTTCTTGTTCCAAAGCTTTATTTCAGACAACATTCCCACTCATAGCAATAGCAATAAATTTGTTACTAAATAATAAAACTCCACTCCATAGGCCTAATTAGGCATGGGTATCATTTAATTTGTCATTACATACTTTGATATTAAACATTAAGATTCTTAAAGTTATCCAGAGAACTAGCAGGAGGGCTCCGTCTTTTTTATAACTCCAAGATATAGAACTCTCTCTTGCAGTTTGGCTGGCATATTTTCTCCCCTGGGTTTCTCTGTGAATGTATGCCTTCTACAGTACCATGCCAGTTTACCAGCTTAATTCTACTAATTTGCCTGCTAATTTCAGGCTTGGTGTGAGATGCTTCGGATAACAAAATAAACAAAGTCCCTATCCTGGGGTAGTTTTGTTGTGCATGGGAAGAGAGGAAAAACAAATGCCTAAATGAATGAATGAAACAAGAGTGCTGAGGGGTGCTGTTCAGTGATGGCTTCTGCGTGTATGGTGCCCAGTACACAATGCGCATGCACAGGGAAGAGTGTGCTCTGCAGAGGCAGCAGCAGGAGAGTACAGACAGCTGCCTGGCTGGATGCTGAGGCAGGTGGGAAGGGAGATTGTCTTAGTTACTCTTCTTCCGTTGCTGGGACAAATATCTGACACACAAGCTTAGGGAAGGAAAGGTTTATTTAGCTCACAGTTACTGGAGGTTCCAAGACACTGGAGGAGAGGGTGGGGCGCTGCCGGGTCCAGGATGACCCTCTCCACATCTCTGAGAAGACACAGGCTAGCCAGTTTAAACGGTTCGCACCTCCCTGGCTCCGCCCCTTGGGCCCTGCCCTGGTCCTCTGGCCCCACCCCTTGAGCCACCCCTCGAGCCGTGGGCTTGACACCCCCTATGATTTACATGAGACTTTGGACAGGACAACCAGATACAAACTATAACAGATGAACACAAGGTTGACAAGGCGGGCAGCAATCGCCCTGGCATGGCCTGGCAAACTATAAAAAGAAGACCCAAGCTCCTCCATCCCTCACTGGGTGAGGGATGCTGCCGGAAGTTCCTAACTGTGGGTTGCTGTAGTCTGGTTTATATTCACCTTGACTTGATAGCAACGTCACCTTAGTGCATAATTGTTGTACCAACAGAAAGATCTCTTGAGTATCAGGCAATCATATAGTAACTCAGTTTCTGTACCTGGAATGATGAGGTTTCCCGAGGATATGATTTTATTCTAGCTGTGGATTTCTGTGTGATTCACAATTGGCTTTCAAAGAGTCCATATTGGATGAGATAGCTGTCCATTACTGTAGCCAACCGGTGAGATAATCACTATAAATGAATGACACAGGAGAAGTTACAAAGAGAATGGGTTAATTTAGGCTTACAGTTTGGAAGAGTCTAGTCCATGGTGGCAGACCTATGACACCATGTCTATTTTTCAGGCCTCTGTTCCACTTGCTAGATGGCAGTTGTAGTCAAGGTTTAAGATAGAAATGATTTAATGCAGGACACACAATTTATAGGGTTATAATATTCACCCAAAGAGTCAAATGCAAGAGGGTATGGGAGATCCGTCCACATATTTGAGATCCAAAGAATCCAGCTAAGGGCCTGGATCCATGGAAATGTTTTGCGTGAGTCCAACTGAAGACCTATACTACATGGCAGTGTCCTCTGTGAGTCCAGCTGGAGTCCTAGAACCCATGAAGGTGTCTCACAAAAAGTCTGTATCAAGGATCTGCACTGGAAAGACCAGAAGTCCATGATGGAAGTGAGAAAGTCTATGCCAGTGGGATGAAGGATCTGTGCCATCAGGCTGAGGGATTTGCATTGGAGCCAGGAAGCAATGCTCTGGGGAAGGGCCAGAGCTCCCATGAAGAGCACTGCAGCCATCCCCAGTGATAGCAGAGACCCGAGCTCCTCCAATGAGGACAGCAGCTGAGTGCACATCAGGACAGCCAGCGAGATGAGCGTCGCCAGGAGAACCGACAGCCTCATCTCCCCCTCCAGTTCTCCCTCTCTGCTGTTGGCAATGACCCTCCACATGTAGCACCATGATGATTCAGTTCATCTGGGTGTTAAAAGCTGCCCCTTAGTGAATCCACCAGGGCAGCACATTGTTTCCCTTCTCCATCTGTATTCTTTGCCATGTAACTTCACTAAGCAGGGTGTCCTCCCACATACCTCGGCTAGTTTCAGTCAACAGGATGTCATGGAAGAGGACTGAGCAGAATCTTGGACTGTACTCATGGAATCTTATTATTTTTCTTGCACCCCCCTCATGAGAAGAACAGGCCATGGCTAATCAGCGGGTGCCAGGAGGGGAGAGCAAGTCACACAGAGCAGAGTGTCATCCTAACCACATCCAGTGAAATTGATTGCTACCCAGATGTGCATAAGCCTCTAAAATCAGCTCACCTGCATGGCTTCCCAGAGATGTCTGAGCTAAGAAGCGCTCTTGTTGCATCTGATGAGAGTTTCTGAGGATGATTATGTAGTAGTAGTCAATTGGTATGCCTTATTATTACTATAGTCATAGTCCCTTGTTTAAAGACACCAAAGTGGATACTCGGAAAACTATATTCTTTTCTTTTTGTTTTTTTAAGGAATTTTCTATTTTTTTTTAAAAGAATTTTCTATTTTTATTTTTTTTTTCTTGTTTTAGAACCTTTGTTTGTTTATTCACTCATTTTTATGGCTGGCTCAGCCTTCCCTGAGGGCAGGGCTGGTGCAGCATGTGATGCTGGGGATCGAACTGCAGTCCCTGCAGCCGCCTAAGCTTTCCTTTTTTTTGGTGGTACCAGGGATCGAACTCAGGATCTTGTGCTTGCTGAGCAAGCATGTATTCCACTGAGCCATTTCCCCAGCCTGCCTAAGCTTTCCTAAGCAGGTGCTTTAGACCACTGAGCCATCCTGCCAGGCCCGAAAATTATATACTTTTGTACTCACTTGGGTCCTAATTTAAAGCTGAATTCCTGATATAACCACATGTGCCAAGCCTGGTTGTCTCTGTTCCTTACTGGTATCCACTCTTGTTTTCCTTTGAAAACTGGTGCAGCTGCTCTCAGGAGAGACCCTAGAGAGCTCCTCTGCTGGTGAGGGGCAAAATCTGCAGTTCTAACCTTGTAATGCTGTGCCTCAGCCTGACAGGATGTGGCACAGCATTCTAGCTACATATAGGCTTGCTAAGGAGGGTACAGATCCTCATACAGAGCGGCATAGCTGTGCAATCTTGCTGAAGTAATGGATGTAAACGCCAGCACACCAGCTGAACCTTGGGATACACCTAATTGCCCGGGGTGACTTAATCTTAAGCCTTGCCCGTCGCAGGAGGATTACTTGTCTTTGGTGAACTCAGTGGAGAGTCTAAAGTAAGCTTGTTTAAGTGATAGCAGAGTTTAGAATAGGCGTAAAATAGCCACTGCCAAAATGTAAACTTCTACCAAGCCTAACCTGCTCTTTGCTCCCCAAGGTCTGCATTATACAGAAGAGAAGACCCAGCAGAGTCTCTTGACTTAAGCTTTTATTAAACTTTGAAATGAATCACACGGAAAGCCAAAAGGTTTTATTTTAAATCGTAGACATGTTCAATCCTCAGCAACACATGTATACATAGAAAAATGTCAGTGAACGCTGTCCAGGCCCGCCATCAGGATGTCCAAGCGGTCTAAGGCGCTGCGTTCAGAAAAATGTCAATGATCATGGTGATGATGTTAACAATAGAGGTAAGGCCAAACTAGCCCTGCCACCCCTTTAAAGCCACATTTTCATACACATATCTTCAAGGTTTGTGCAATGTAAAGGCTTTGTCATGTCTAAGAAGTACTCTTTTCAGGGCTGGGGGTGGCTCAGTGGTACAGTTCTTGCTTTTTGTGCACAAGGCTGTGAGTTCAATCCCCAGTACCATCACACAAAAAAAGATTGCAACAAAAATAAACTCTATTATTAAAATGGAGAAAAAAGAATATATTTCTTTTTTTACTTCAGAATATTCAATTTTTCAAATATTTTGGATTTTATTGTATGTGCGAATTATATTAATCAGCCCCAATTTCCTCTTGGAAGTAGATATATTTTTTAAACCTAGCTGTTCCACTCCAAGGTTGATATTAAATTGAAATATATAGATCCATTTAACAAAATACAAAAGCTAGAATGTTCTTAACAACAATGGTCATATCAGACCTTTCTTTTATATACATAAAAGAAACATATATTTTATTTTTGTTCCCACTTGCTGACAGCTTCTAAAAGCCTTGGACTTTCCTAAGTGATAGGGATAATGGGAGAATTGCTTGTTATTCATAATAAGCCCCTTTCAACTATACCTGAGGCTAGTCAGTGAAGTGGCTTCCAGTAGGGCCCTAACAACTTCAGGATAGGCCTGGTTACCAAAGGAATCGAATGTGTATTTAGAGGGTTGAAGCTGTCAGCATCAATTCTAGACTTTTGGAGAGGAGAGAAGGCCTAAAAATCAAGTTTGCTGGTGACTTAATCATTATCCAACCATGATTATCTAAAGCTCCTGAACTACAGAGCTTGGGAGGAATTCTTAGGAATACAAGGAAGAAACCACTGAAAAATTAGGACTTTTCAGCTGACTCTCAGGATAGGACCTTGGGCCCAGCTGTCAATATTAAAGGGATTGTTAGCCCTTGGAGGATGATGACAAACAACAAACAGATCCTCACTTATTCTTCCTGTCACTTTTTGAAAAGTTTAATATTCACATTAAAAGGACACAAATGATAAGCATATAGCTTAATGAATTTTCACAAAGTGGACACATTCGTGAACCTAGTGTCTAGGCAAGTGGGAGGTTCCTAGTGCCTGAGAGGCTTCTTCCAGGTTAGTGAACTCAGTGGTCCCGAATGGTTGTATGTTCAGAGGGGTCATGGACTCTCCAGAAAGCCACTTTGTCACACCTTTCCCTTTGCAACCCTTCCCTTTGACGGTTCCAAGTGTATCCTTTATGATAGCAAATGTGTAGTTGTAGTAAAATCATCTCCTGATTTCTGTGAACTGTTTCAGCAAATTGTTGAATCTCAAAGGGAATGGAAGTTGTGTGAACCCCCAACTTTGTAGCCAACTAAGATAGATATGTGGATGCTCTAGCATGTAGCATTGTGCCTGGCATCTGGAGCAAGGACGGTGTTCTTGGGTGAACCAGTAACCCCGTAGGGGCAGGCATGCAGAGTTGCTAGTGTTGGAACTGAATGGTAGGACACCAAGCTGGGGCTGGAGAGTTGGAGGACTGTTGGATGGTGTCTTAGTTACTTTTTGCTCGTTGCTGGGACAAATACCCAACACTCAAAATGAAGGAAGGAAAGGTTTATTTAGCTCACAGTTTGTGGAGGTTTCAGTCCATGTTTGGCTGGCCCAAGGCTGAGTGGAGCAGAGCAGAGCACATCCAGTTCATGGTGGCGGAACAGCAACAAAATGGCAGCAGAGGTAGCCAACCAACATAGCAGCAGAGCAGCAGCAACAGCTAGAGCTCCAGTCTGTCTCTCTGTCTCTCTTTATATTACATTCAGGCTCTCCACCTTAGCTCCCGCCCTAGGCTACACCCATAATCCCAGAAGTACTTCCACCCATGATCCCATCAGTACTAAAACCCATAATCCCAGGGATCATGGATCAAGTCTCAAACTCTAGAAGTCCCCACC
>PVJA010026298.1:0-10077 GCA_004027025.1 Myocastor coypus | reverse complement strand
TGGTAAGGAAAGAACCCACACATTTGGTGTCAGAAGTGTTAGGAGTAAAACCAGGTTAGAGGGGCCCGGCAGGATGGCTCAGTGGTATAAAGTGCCTGCAGGTGGCTGCAGGGACCGCGGTTCGATCCCCGGCACCACATGCTGTGCCAGCCCTGCCCTCAGGGCAGGCTGAGCCGGCCATAAAAATAAATAAACAAACAAAAGTTCTGAAACAAGAAAAAAATAAAATAAAATAAATCTAAGAAAAAAAAACCAGGTTAGAGCCCCTAGTCTGCAATCTACACAGATGTCCATGTGCAGTACATACACTGCCTAAAAAATTGTACTGTATGCACATAATAAGCATCACAAAGAGAATGCCATGAACAGCTCTAAGCAACTACAGACATGAGTCTCACAACTGTGGTCTTGAGTAAAAAGAAGCTAGACACAAGAAAGCATACACCGGACTATCCCATTCATACAACACACAAACCCTGTTGCACTAACTGTGAAGTTAGAGGTCAGGACAGTGGGTGCCTTGGGGGATAGAGATGGAGAGGGGGCAAAGGAAGAAACCTCCACTTGCCTAGACACTAGGTTCACGAATGTGTCCGCTTTGTGAAAATTCATTAAGCTATATACTTATCATTTGTGTCCTTTTAATGTGAATATTAAACTTTTCAAAAAGTGACAGGAAGAATAAGTGAGGATCTGTTTGTTGTTTGTCATCATCCTCCAAGGGCTAACAATCCCTTTAATATTGACAGCTGGGCCCAAGGTCCTGTCGTGAGAGTCAGCTGAAAAGTCCTAATTTTTCAGTGGCTTCTTTACCTTGTATTCCTAAGAATTCCTAACAGTGCCATCAAGTTCTACAAATGCATCTTGGTGGGCACACGAAGCTGCATGTGTGAAGCCTTGGCATGTCTCCCTCTGGTCCTCGCACCTTTGAGTCTCCTTGTACAGCAACTCTGCTGCAGATGGTTTGCCTCAAGGAATCGATCCAAAACAACACATCTCCTTCTTAAAGCAAGACAACCACCTAAAAATGTTCACAAACCTTTGTGCTTGTCTGTTTTAAGGGCTGTTTTGTTTTTGGTGTGTGTGTGCATGCGTGCGTGCGTGCGCAGGGCCTCATTACACAGCTCAGACTCGTAGTGATGCTCCTGACTTCTGCCTCCCTAGTGCTGGGATTATAGGCATGTGCCACCATGCCCAGACTCCATCGCTGGCTCAGTGCACACAGGGCCCCGGTCTGTGTGGAATTCAGTGCTAGGAATCGAACCCTGGCTCCTGAGCTCACCTAAACAAATGTTTAGTCTGATAAGCTATACTGACAGCCCTGTGTGCTTGTCTGTTCTGTGCTGTGGGGGATCAAAGCCAAGTATTTGTGCTAGACAGGTGCTCTGCCATAAGCTAAACACCCAGCCCCACTGAAAACATGTTTGTTTATTTTTGTTTGTTCATTTTGAGGCAGTCTCACTATGCAGTTCAGGCCAGCCTTGTGTTCACTTTTGTAGCCCCCAGACTGGTCTCGAACTTGTAGTGATCCCCCAGTCTCAGTCTCTCAAGTGCTGGGATTGTAGATGTGGACCACCAAGCCCAGTTTGGGTCCATTGCAAAACTTCTTGGAAGACAAAAACTGATGACCTGATTCAGACATGAGTTGCTATTCCTCCATTGCACTGGGCTGTGATGCTGCACAAAAGATTCCATCCTAGGGCTAACTCTAGGACCCACATTCCACTCCCTGATATGGGAATCCTTTTGCCCTCTCTTCCTTTTGTGTATCTTTTTGTGCTTCCAGAATATCAGGGAAAAAACAATGACAACAACAACAAAAAAACAGTTTCTGTCTTCCCACTCTCACTAGAGATGGTCTCTATCTCTAATAAAACATTTTTTAGCCTTACACAGGAGATTTAACAGCTCAATCCAAAACATTACCATAATAATAATGAAAAGGATATCCTTACCTCACAGCTACTTGAGTGGGCCAGGCTTAGCAAAGTGGTCGCTCCTAGTGGGAAGGAAGGGGCTCACTCAGGGCCAATACGATCTTGTGTTTAGCAGCCTAAAAGTTGTTTATGATGCACTCCCACCCCGCCCAACACACGTGCACAAATATATACACAAAGCACAGTGGTATTTGAAATCCACAGACATACTGTATTTCTTTATCTTCTCTGTGATAATGTAGCCGCACAAATGATCCCCAAATTTGGGTGATTTGAAATATTTATGGTTTTTGCCACATGTGCGTGACTTGGCAGTGATGACTCTGCTCTAGGTTACAGACAGACTTTCACTCTGGGATGCAGGGTAAGGGAGGAGTGGCCACTGTGGACACCGCTCTAGGGCAAAGAAGTCAAAAGAACTAGTAGGAATTCCTGTGTCTTTTCAAATGTCTACTTGAAACTGGGGCAGTTACTTCTGTTGACAACTCACTGGCATACGTAAGTCATGTAGTAGAATACAACCTTAATGGAAAAGGCAGAGACTTGTCTCATGAGGAAAAGAAGGGAAAATATTTGTTGACCAATGAAAAAATCTAACACACACACACACACACACACACACACACACACACACACTGCCCTTGGGATGTTCTGTAGTGTTGCCTAATGTCTGAACCAGAAATACAGAAGCATAAGAACAATTTTTACATTGACATTAAACTTCCTGCAGAGCTGTTCTACTGTGGAACAATTAGACCTTTGCTTGGCTCATGGGATAAAAAAGGAAAACCTTCAATAGTGGTGGAAGAAATAGTGAAAATAAGAGTGTGTGGAAACCAGAGTGGGAAGCAGCTAACCCGTATGTGTATATGCACAAGGCCAGGCCCACCGCTTCTGAGACTAAAGGGTGTGTGTGTGTGTGTGTGTGTGTGTTGAATTCTGGAGGGGCATGGGGAAATGGGAAGTAAATTTAAGGGTCCAGATTAAGGTGGCATCTTCCGGTGTGGGGGGGGGGGCAGAAGTGGTCGATATCATTAGTATTTTTAAGTTTTTGAAGAATTGATCATAAAGTCACTTCGTTGGGAAGAGTCTTTAATTTAGGGTCTTGGGTTCTGTGTGCATTAATGGATCAAATATGGGCCTAAACTAAAGGATTACCAAACCTGAAAAGAGAAGGTTTGCCATGAATGGGAGTTAGGAGGCCCCCAAACATAATGGACTCCCTTGGGACTGAGAGACATCGAGATTTCACATACTGAATATAGAATAACTGTGTATAAAGACAGAATCACACATGAGGAATGAATAAAACACTTAAAATGATGGTAGTTTTTGGTATAAGAAGCAGTTGGGACTTTTAGAAATAAAGATATAGTTGTTTAGATAAAAACCTTTTGAGTGAGCTAAATAAAGGACCAATTAAAAATTAGTAAACTGTAGGATGAAGCTGAAGAAATTACCCAAAGTGTTACAGAGACACACAGAACATAACAAGGGGTCAGGGATATAGCTCGGAGGAACAAGCACTTGCCTGGCAAGCCCAAGGTCCTGAGTTCTATCCCCAGTATGGGGGTGGGGGACATAACAAGGAGATATGAGATGTGAGAGATAAAATGGAACCACCTAACGATATACAATTTGAATTTCAGATGTGACAGAGAATGAAAAGTGATACTTGAAGAGACAGTGGCTGAGAGTTTTCTAGAACTAATGAAAGATATTGATCCACAAATACAGAAAAGCAAACCCCAACTTACTGAGACCAAACAGAAAACCCAAAGACATCGTAGTAAAGCTTCAGAATCCTGAAGATTGTGAGATTAAAAGTGAAGTGACCTTCAAGTTAAACTTACAGCAGATTTGACAAACCTATACAGAAGCCACAATAACAAAAGAAGAACTGGAAGTCAGGAAAAAGAAACTAAACACAAAGCTAGAATCCAACACTCACCAGAAAAGAATGGAAATGAAGAGCCAAGCATCTCAGTGCGTGCCTGTGAACCCAGATGCTCAGGCGACTGAGGTAGCAGGACCCCAAGTTTGAGCCCAGCAGGTATAACTTGGTGAGACCTTGTCTTAAAATGGGCTGGGGCACTGGAGAGGTAGCCTGGGGGTGAAGTACTTGCCTAGCACATGTGACACTCTAGGCTTGATCCCTGACAATACAAAAACAAAACAAAAGCCTGGGGCTTTAGTTCAATGGCACCGTACCATTGGGTTCATTTCCTAGAACCAGAAAAAGAAAACGGAAATGAAAAAGACATATCTACACACAAGAAAGCCAGACAGTTTTCCACCAGCAAATTTCTAATACATGTTCTTTAAGAAGTGTCATGAAAATCTTTCTAGTAGCAAGGTCAAACATAGAAGAAAACAATAAACAAATGAGTAAGGATAATATATCTAAAATTTGTTCTGCATAAGATAACAAAATTTCCAATTTATGGAGTTTGCCCTAGGTGGGGTTCCTCCCCAAGCTGACCCTAATATGTGGCTCAGGGCCATTTATTTGGGGGATGCCAGCAAGTATTGCCAGGGGACAGAGACAGAGAATCAGGGAAGTACATGGCTTAGTCTTTGCACTGCTTGGCTAAGCCATCCATTGGCCTTTTATAAACAACTGTCTGTAGGCCAAAATAGGAGACGGGAATGACTGATTCTGTTGAGGGCTCCCTCTGGGTGCAGGCAACTGGCTTCTGCTTGTACCTCATGTAGTAAAGATGAAAGCGCTTCTGGGCATCTACAGAGCGCACCAGTCCTATTCATCAGAGCACTGCCTCTGAGGAGCACCTCCCTAGGCCTCCGCTTCCTCCTACTATTGCTGTGTGAGGTAGGATTGTAGCACAGGAATTGTGGAGGAACATGGACACTGAGTTCATAACAGAAGAACAGCAATAAGGATGCTCACAGAAGGGGCTCCATCCTATTGGGCTTCCTCTGAAAGTGCTTGTACACTCAGATTAGAGTGAGCAAGCCAGGCCATCCAGTCACTTCCTTCTGCTTCCCATTAACTGATAACTGCTCTTTGATGTCTCCTCTTCTGGTTGCTGAAGATGGAACACCTGTGCCTGTAACCAGGGAAAACCTCAGGAGAGCCGAGCAGACCCTATATGTGGACACACTGTCTTCCAGGGCCGCTTGGGACTTCCTGACTGGCCTAGCAAGACGAGGGCCAGAATCCAGCATGCATGCTGCTGAAAAACTGCAGGACTGCAATATGTCAGGTGAGACATAAGAGGTAAGAGATAAACATTCCAGAGTAGGATTCAGGAGACATGGTAAGATGATTCTGAGGTGCACAGGCAAGGCCAAATTTCCATCAAAACAATGGAGATAGGTTGGATAGCTTCCAAACAGGTAAGAAGGCAGACTAGCACACCCTCAAAAGGAAAGGAGGAGGAGGAGAGGGAAGGAGAGGAGGAGGAGGATAAAAAGGAGGAGGAGGAGAAGGAGGAGGAGGAGATTTACCTGGGTCCTAATTGCATTGCAAGTGGTCAGGAGACCAGAGCTTGGATGTATGTACTCTTCACAGTGGTTCTTTGACAATTTCTGCAGGAAATAAACACATGGCAAAAATAGTCCTTGGTTTCAAAAACTACCCCATCATGGCAGCTTCAAACTGAGAGCCCAACTTCCTTGCTTCTCCTTGTGTTACTTGTCGCATCTCAGGCTGTTTGGGCTGCTGTAATAAAACGTGAGGCTGGGAGATTTGGGAAGGGCACACATGCATTCCTCGCAGCCCTGGAGGCTGAGCGGTCCAGGCACTGGTAGGTTCTGCAGCTTGTCAGGGCCCTGTCTCTGTTTCTAAGATGGTACCTTGTTGCTATGTCCTCTGGAGAGGACTGTCATCATGTCCTCTCCAGGAAGCAGAGCAGAAGAGTGTCCCACTTCCTCAGAAGGGCCTAGTTCTGTTCTGTGGAGACGGAGCCCTCATGACCCCATCACTTTCTGAAGGCTCCACTTCACATTCTCATGCAGGATACTGGTTCCAACACAGGGACTTCAGGACTATACTCAAATCCTGTCTTTGAATCTGGGCAGATTCGTGACTGTTCTGGACGAGATGAGGCAGGCTTTCCCACGTGGTGCACCTGTGTTTGTCTCCCTAAGCTGCTCATGTGAGGAGCTACTGAGCCTGAGCCCACTGTGTACAGAGGCCTCGTGATGGCAGCTGGTTGGCTGGTGACAGCCATTTCCTCCTCCCAGCTATCCTAGGCAGTCAGTATCACTTGACCATACCTACCTCATCCTTCTCACCACTTTCTCGGAGGTCCTCTTCCCTCAGCATCTTTATGAGGTGTGAGGCAAATACAACAAATACTGCTGCCAAGTGCCAGACAATGGAAATGGCTTCATCTACCTGATTTACCAGCTAGGGTGGCACTGCATGTGACTGTGGTCACAAGGGGGATGAAAAGAGCTGGGCGTGGTGGCACATGCCTGTAATCCCAGCACTTGGGAGGCTGAGGCAGGAGGATCAGTGCAAGTTCGAGACCAGCCTGAGCTACAGAAATGAGCTCAAGGCCAGCCTGAACTGCATAGTGAAACCCTGTCTCAAAAAAACGACCAAAAAAAAAAAAATACTCAGAAACAACACTTGGACTGAACACTGAGAGACCCAAAAGGGTGGCTCCAGCAAGGGTATTCAGCATTCAGTCTTCAGGGAGCAGCCCGGACCAAGACTTCTTTGGCTTTTATTTAGAATATCAGAGCAGGAGAAAAAGAAACAGAAGGAAAACAGCCTGGGCTTCACACTTTGCTAATCTAAATTTCTTGTTGTTTCCCAGCTGCTCAGCACATTATGCACAGCGCCTGCGTGCTTTTGCCAGGTCGGCTCCTTCACGGTGCATCCATTCCCTCCCTGGCCAGGTGCCCCACGCTGAGATGTAGCTCAGTGTGATGGCCCTGGGTTCAGCCCTGATGTTGAAAAGAAAAATAATACGATGTTTTTGTTCAACAGGTGGCATTACCCTCCTTTGGGAGATCCTGCAGGAAGTCGTATAGTACAGAAATCTCCCTACACTGCTGGCCCTTAGAGAACAAGCTGAGAACGCCTGTGCAGTGATATCAGTGACCAAAGTTGCCCAAGCAGCCATTCACCACACTAATAAATGCCTGGAGATAACTGGCCACCACGCTGAGCACCTCTTGTAATTGCAGAAGCCAAAGGTGATTTGTATCAATATCATGATTTGTTAGCAAATTTACTATTACAATGCTTGCACAAATTTTTCTCTTCCTATGGTGTACATACATTTTTGGTGGACATTGTACACACACATGCAAGCACGTATATGCACACACACACACACACACACACACATATATAGTCAATAAAGGTAAAACAACACTGATATATATTACAAATGTAATTATAGCCATGTACAAACACATTTTATTTTTGTCCAACTGACATCTAGTCGTAGAACACCTCAAATCCTGATTTCCGAAAGTGCAGGAGGCATTTGCTTGGCAAGCACAAGGTTCTGAGTTCAATCCCTGGTACCGCCAAAAAAAAAAAAAAAAAGTTCAAATGAAAGTGTAGTAGGAAATGTACTATTGTTTTCTTTGGCTCAAGCTGTTTCAACTCCAGAAAGAAAAATAAAGAGCTTAGGTAACTTGATGCAGGGACAGGAAGCCTCGCTTGGGTTTGGCCATCCAGAGGGCGATGCCTGCGCGCATTCTTAGGATCTGAGAAGTTCCTTTCTTTCACAGCGCTGGCCAAGGCCTGCTGAGCAAGCATCCTTCTCCCTTCTGGGAGCTCTCAGGAGCCCTGTGCAAGACTCATGAAGAGATGGGGCCCCAGAGAAGCTGGGGCACGTGGAAGGGTCCTGGGCCACTGGTGGATGCCCTCCCAAGCCCTCTGGTTACTGCGACGATTAATCATCTACACAAAGTGACATGTGATTGACCCCTCTGATTTGCACCATGCTTTGTGGGTGCCATCGCATTTTCCCATTTGTTTAAGCAGCGACAGGAGCACTGCGTGGGCCGTTTTGGGGTCCAGAACCTGGGATCATGCCCTGTGCCCCGAGTCACCCCTAGGCTGGCTGGGGTGAGGAGACCGGCTATGAGCTGAGAAAACTCTAGAAGTGGGGCACCATGGTTGGGAAGGAAGTGCTGAACTTGAAAGTTGATGAACAGAGTTCTGGGCTGCGGCTACTCTAAGGGGAGTGGACAGGATGCGGTGTGGGCAGGGAGGTAGCGTCCAGATCTCAGCCTGGAAGGTTTTTTTTTTTTCCTTCAAAATAGCTGCTTTATTTATTTATTTATTTATTTTTTTTTAAGGGAGCAAGGTTTATCTTCTAAATTTTTTTTTTAAAGAATTTTTTATTTTATTTTATTTTTTTTTCTTGTTTCAGAACCTTTATTTGTTTATTCACTTATTTTTATGGCCGGCTCAGCCCGCACCCTGAGGGCAGGGCTGGCGCAGCATGTGGTGCCGGGGATCGAACTGCGGTCCCTGAAGCCGCCCAAGCTTTCCCAAGCAGGGGCTTTAGACCACTGAGCCATTCCGCCAGGCTCCAATCTTCTAAATTTTTTATAATGTTTTATTTTAGACTTATGTTTCATTACAAAGACAGAAATTTACAAAGCATACAGAAGACAATGACTAATCAACTTTTAGGAAAGAATTTTTCACAGGTTTCCTTAAATATAAAATTTCTCATTCTGGTTCACAAAGTGATGTAAGCATATAAGCATATAAAAAGTATAACCCTCCACCATTCACAATATCTTCTTTTAAGTTCTTACACTAGGGAGACTATATGATATTTACACATGTAGGTCTGGTTTGTTTCACTTATGAGTATATGCTCAAGATACATCTACTGAGCAGGATAGCTCAGTGGTCTAAAGCGCCTGCTTAGGAAAGCTTAGGCGGCTGCAGGGACCGCGGTTCGATCCCCGGCACCACATGCTGCACCAGCCCTGCCCTCAGAGCAGGCTGAGCCAGCCATAAACATAAATAAATAAACAAACAAAAGTTCTGAAACAAGAAAAAAATAAAATTAAAAACTAAAAATTTAAAAAATTATACATCTACTTATATTTGAAGGCTTCAAGTTTATCATTCTTTATAATCGAGTAATATTCCATTGTATAAAAACACCACATCTTTTTCAACCATTCTTCAGATGATGGGCATTTTGGTTGTTTCCAAGATTTGGCTATCACAAATTGTGCTGATATACATATAGGAGCATAGATATCACTGTAATAGGATGTCTTCAGTTCTTCTGGGAAAACTCCCAGTAGGGGCATTGATGGATTGAATGGGATTTCCAGTCCTAGTTTTTTTTAAGGAGTCTCCACACTGATTTCCATAATGGTTGCATCAGTCTGCATTCCCACCAGCAGTGGAAGTTTTATTGGAGGCCCTACACAAAGCAAGGCAGGACTGGGGGAAAGCAGAGGTCCCGGTTGTTTTTGCTGATGAAACGGGGCCCATGCAGAGGCGCTTGGCTGGGGTCCCGGTGCTGAGCCCTAAAGCCTGACATCTACGCCCCAAGCTGTGGCTGAGTGAACCCGAGAATGTGGGCGGTGAGCGGAAGCAGGAGGGTGGGAAGGAAGAGCAGGGACGTGGGATGACAAGGCTGAGCTGCTAGCAGTGGCCGAGGGCTGGGAGTGCAGCTGCCCGGAGAAAGGGAGCCTGAGCTGGCTGCAAGTGAGCTGGGGCTCCCTCTGCCTCTGGGGGATTAAAAGAGGTGGTCACCAGGAAGAAGAGAAAAGAGTGAATCACTTTCAGTTTTGTCTATAGAGGGATAGCTACCATTTTTTAAGGACATAACCCCTTATAGGGCAGTCCTGAGTGAAGGTGCAATCAGGGAAAATAAATTATCTGAGTGCAGAGGGAGGGACCGCTTCAGCTAGTAATAATTTTATGAATGGAGATTTTTCTTCCACATTAGCAAAACTGAAATAGTTTCCTATTTTTACACCTCAAAATACTTCCTTTTTGTGCTTTATTGTATATTAGAAAAAAATGTATTGATTATTCTTGTTAATTATGGTGCTGAAGATATTGGGTAAGCGGAAATACACATGCAGGTGACATAGGAACCACCAGGTGAGCCTTAACACCACCTTGCCCTCCTCAGAGATATCTTATTTGGTAACATGTGTTTTAAAAAAAAAA